>CABHPP010112628.1:0-10591 GCA_902168425.1 Peromyscus attwateri | reverse complement strand
ACACACACACACACACACACACACACACACACACACACACACACACAATGCACATGAACATGCACATGCACATGCCTGCACACATACCAACCTACTGGAATATGTAGCTTTCAAACAAATAAAAGAAAAATGTATAGGGCTAAGTGTTTGCTGTTATTAAAGTTTTACATTAAGTTTTAATTATGGTGGGGTTGCTGTGCATGGTCTAGCAGCCTGGGGTTTCTCTTCAAGATTTCTTATATCTTTTTCAGTGTCTGGGATTAATTGTGATATATAACATTAACCATTTTCTCAGCAGCTATGTTACTCTTTTTACTGACTCAAATTTAAATACTCGTATTTTTGTTATGTTTAGTATTGTAGCATAGCAACCTCTCTCTCTCTCTCTCTCTCTCTCTCTCTCTCTCTCTCTCTCTCTCTCTCTCACACTCTTCCTCCCTCTACTAAATGTGCTTTATTCCAGATATTTAAAAGTATTTAAAGTTTTTTTTAATGTATCATATCACCATACACTTCCATAACTTTCCTGGTCTAGCATAATCTTCCTTTTGTCACTTTTTGGCTCCTGAACAGAAGAAAAGAAAGTGTCATGCTCTCATAAATTGACTACCATAAACATTCTTGAAGTTTTTGCAAACCCCTTACATCAAACTTGTTACAAATTACCCTATAGTTAGGAATTCTTCTAAAGCAGTAAATAAGAATATGGCTAAAATGTAATCTATTACTTCAAGGAGATTCTATCTGTTGAGAAAAAAATTAAAACTATCCAAGCTAGTTGACTATATAAAAACTGGATGTTATTGTAGGTCTTTTCTGTACCAATTTTTCCTGCACATGTTTTGTGTTCCCAGCTTTTAAAGCCATTAAAAGGGAAGCTTTCTGTCCACAATATCCTGTCAATATCATCTCAAGAGAACAGAAACACTTAATCTCCTATCCTTTTAATGCATTATCAACACTGCCATCAGACGAATGTTCCTAAAATATAGATTGGATTCTGCAACTATCCAGCCTAAAAGCTTCAAGTGGTACCACATAGACTCTGCATTAAAATCCAAACTCAGTGAAGCCACCTCAGTGGCCTATTGCAACCTCATTGTAAATAGCCATTCATATTCACCTTTTGCAGACCCCATACTAGCTCCAGCAAGAGCAAAAACAGCAACATGGCCCTGCAATGACTCCCAATATCTCTTGTTTCTACATTCTCTTCACTTAAAAAAAAAAGATTTGAATTGTAGAATCAATACTAATTAGTCTTTATTTTACCCTCTAGCATTCTTTGATTTACCTTTCCATACTATTATTGTCCATTATTCTGTAAGTTTGCCTAGGACTTATCAGAGACAATATTTTCAGGGATGAATTCAGGTTTATCATATAAAAGAGCAAAAGTGTGTACATGTAAATATATGAATATATATGTATATAATCACATATATTTCCTTTTATCCATCTTTATTTTTTTTCTTTTCAATTTTTGTCAGGAAAGCAAGATCATGTTCCTTGGCCTACACTACCTTGGGAATCATTATGTATCCTAGGCAGGCTACAAACTTGTGACAATCTACCTGCATCTGCCCCCAAGTGGAAAGATCACAGCTGAAAGCCAACATATGCCTATTTTTCCACTGACATTATCACAATATATACTAAAGAATTGGAAAATGGCTCAATTGATTAAAACATTTGCCTTGTAAGCATGAGGGAATGAGTTCAGTCCAAGACAATACATATAAAATATCTGAGTATGGTGGCATAGGCTTGTAACCTTAAGAGAGGATTGCAGGGAATGGGCAAGAAAAAAAGGAGATTGCTAGAGCTTGCTGTCCAGTCTTTCTAAGCTAATGCAGCTAGCTTCCTGACAATGAGAAATCTTGTATCAAAATAAAGTGGGTATTCTCTAGGATTGACATCAGAGACTGTTGTTAGACACACACACACTCATACATATGCATGCTCTCATACAATCTACAACCATACCTGTATGCAATGAATAAAAATACACACATGACTACCCATACATAACCAATGAATTTCAAATATATATTGTACATCCACAAATATTTGCTACATATACAAATAATAGTACAATCTGTATATAGACATAATATAATGGAAAGAATATTCATATTTTAATATTTGGAACCAGACCAATTGGTATTTTATGTACCATGCTGTAGCGCCCCCCTCGTCCAGCAAGGAAGACACGACACCGAGCTCTTCTCCTTGCAATTTAATCAGGCCTTTAAACTGTATTCTGACTTCTAAAAGATCCCCTCCTTCTGAAGGAATCCCCGGGCAAAGCCTCTCCCGGCCTTATATAGGCTCTGGGCAGCCAACCCCAGGTCGCCACGTGGGCATTGCCGAATAGGCTCAAGCATGCTTAAGCAAGCCACACATTCCGCTACAGCCTCACCTGGAGCTGTTTAACACGAGGAGCACTCGTCGTCGGGATGGCAGAAGGCGGTAACCAGCGCCACCTGTAAGGCGTGGCTACACGCAGCTCCCTACACCATGCTCTGGTGTTAATTTTTGTATATTATAGATCTTTGTTATTGGTACAGATAAAGGTTTGAGGCAGAAACATAAAATCAAATCCAAGGTAACAACCAAAACCAATAAGGATGACTATTGGATGAGTTCACATTGGACCAAATTAATATTGTGGATTTATCATAGTGATTGACATGCTTTATAAATTGATTCTGTTTTCTTCTCAGGTCCATGTTCATCTCTGACTTTAGAAGGCTAGACTCATGGTAGAAACAATACTGGATCTGCCAAAAAGGGCTCAGAAAATTCTGCAGAAGTTTCTATGGTAATAGACACCGTCATTCATATGCAGAGGCAGTCAAAAGAACAGGAAAAATACTTCACCCACTCTACATCTGGCAGAGAGTTAGTATGTATAATATACAAAGAACTCAAACAACTAAATATCAAAAAACAAACAAACCAATTAAAAATTAACATGGAGCTAAATAGAAAATTCTCAAAATATGAAACACAAATGGCTGAAATATTCATTTAAAGGTTGACATTCTTAGGCACCAGGAAAATAAGTGCAAATTAAAACTACTTTGAGATTTATTTTTATTGCAGTAAGAACAGTAAAGATAAAATAAAAGCAAATAATGACAAATGTTATGGATGTAAAGAACCTATAGATTCTCCACTATTCTTGATAAAACATTTGTATCTTCCTATGTGCAACGTAAGTGCAGTCTTTATCAGTATTATAAAACAGCATCAACACCATTTCCAATGTAGAAAGCAATAATTTTCAACTGATTTCTCTGGAAAGTTCCTATTCATCAAATAAAGAATTACTGAAAAGAAAATATCATTGGAAAACAAACATTTCTCAGTGTGATGGACATAATTTACTAATGACCTGTTCTCCACAGCTATCTTGGCTCTGTTTGAGTATTTTAGGGAAGGAAAGGGTCTGACAAATGAAAGCTTGAGGCAATTTATTTTGTGAATAACTATTAAAACAGTTCCTGGTTTGTTTGAGATAAGTTTTCAAGACAGGGTTTTTCCATGTAGCCCTGGCTGTCCTGAGCTCACTCTGTAGACCAGGCTGGACTTGAACTCAGAGATCCACCTGCCTCTGCCTCCTGAGTCCTGGGATTAAAGATGTGCCTGGCTGTGACTGTTTTTTTCTAACTTTAAAATTATAGGTTGTAGATGTAACCATCTTTTTAGATAAGAAACACAGAGCTGACTGCAGAGTTAAAAAGCCCAAGAGGTCAGAGTAATAGCTAAGAACTAAAAACCTTACCCTTCACTGCCACTGCTGTCCTCCTCAGAAAGTGCGCTACTTCCTGTGTATCTGTCTTTATATAGACTTTCTGTTCTGCCTTCTCATTGGTTGTAAACCCGACCACATGACCTCCTTGTCACTGCCTATCTATACAGACCTCCAGGTCTTCTATGGTTGGTATTGAGATTAAAGGTGTGTGTCTCCATGATGGCTGTATCCTTGAACACACAGATATCTGCCTAGCTCTGCCTCCCAAGTGTTGGGATTAAAGGCGTGCACCACCACCACCCAGCTTCTGCTATGACTTGCTATTAGCTCTGACCCCCAAGCAACTTTATTTATTAACATACAAATAAAATCACATTTCAGTACAAATAATATACCACCATATTAGGTAAAAACAGCCATATGTCTGTCATTTTGCCCAGCATTCGGTCATTAAGAATGCTATACAAACTCCAAAACTACAAAATGCTATAAAGTGCATGTTACACCCGAATATACTCAACCTATATTCTAATACTATAGATCCTAGATTGTCCACAAAGCTTTGGCTTTCAGGTGTTTGCTGTGTATTTGGTTTTGTCACTTGTTATATACTATGCTGCTTGATAATGAGAGCTAACACTCAGAAGTACTCAACTGTTATTTTCTTCCCTATTGATTTTTTAATCTGAAGGTGACCCAGCCTGATTTATGCTATACCTGTTATACAAAATTCCCAATATATCCTAGCAGGCTGTACTAAAGGTAATAAAAACTGCAAGTCATCTATCTCAAACTACCTGGGTAATGAAAGCTCATTTCAGAGAGCAGGATAGATAAGATATTGATTCTGGTAAAAGACAATGTATGCTCAACTCAAGGGCTGGTAATAGAGTGGATGGAATTAGAGAGGCTGGCTGTCACCACAAATAACCTGAATCTGCTCAGGAGCTAAGTTGCCTCCTAGGTGTGTAAAACTTTTAAGTTGGAGGAACTTAAAATATATGTCAGTGCCACATAAAACAGAATGGGTATAAAGAAGGATTTCATTATTTAATTAGGGTGCAGATACAACACAGCTCCTCAGTTAAGAGCAGCTCAAGTTCCTATCTGTATACACACTAAATCTAGCTACCCTCCTTCCTCATTAATAAAGAAGTCAGAGGCTTTTGTCTCTTTGGTTTGTTGACTGGCTTTATATTTAATGTCCTTTCGGGACCCAGTATTGAATAATGAATGAGAAAGAAACAGTTTCTGATTCTTGAGCTTATAAAATGTGTGATCCAGCAGAGAAGACCAGAAGGAAAACAGAGTTTACTGGTACAATAAAATGTAATGTAGTTCAAAAAAACAGTAATAATCTTAAAGTTTCATAGAGGAGAAAGAGCAGTATAATTAAAATGATTTAGGTAAATGGGCTAGTCAAAAGTTCATTTAAAGATAGTGATACCTGAGTAGAGACTAAAGGAAGAAGGATTGCAGCCTTGTAGAATTTGGACATGAAAATCAGAATCTAGGAAAAGGCAGCTGCAGATTAATCTTCAGAATAAAAATGATAGGCATGGTTGGTGGTATATCTCAGTGGTAGAGCACTTGCTCAGCTTCTGTGAGGGCATGTTGAATTGGACATAAAGTCCTACACTGATTCACATACTTGGTAAGCCAGGGCCTTGTGGATATCTTATGGAATCTTGACTTTTCTAAATATGGTTGAAGGGCCAATTATATTTAAGATATGGATACTGAGTGGAAAAATAAGTCATTGTAAAAGGAATTCATTGGCTGATTATGTATTGTCAGATATTGAGCTGGTGAGTCCTAGATCATGCATACTCAATTGGTATGTTCCGAATGCCATCAGAGGCAGCTGTTTGAGAGTGAGCATTGGTAGAAGGTTTAAATCTCTGTAACTCATAGTAACCACCTTCTTACCTTAGGTACCTTGTCTTCTCAGCACTTGGTCATATAGAATATAAATTGGTCACTTTGACTTATATTATTTTATCCCAAATATATCAAGTCTATAGTTATACCCTAATTCTTTGAATATGCTTTTGTATCGTGATAAATTTACTGTGTACTTTACATGTTTTATTTTAATATCATATGATAGGCACAGAGAAAACAGAGATAGTCTCTAAACTAAGGATTCCATTGAGCTAATTTAAGAAAAATGTTATTTTATACTCTGCAGGTTCTTGATCAGAGTGGCAATGACTAAATGGTGCCACCCTATTTCAAGTCAATTTTATTCTCACTTGCATTCAACCAGCTAATGTTTTCTTTTGCATTGTACACTCTGGATGCAAATGCTTTATCCTTATTATTGATATTTATGTAGCTGTCTAACTAGGCACATAGTATGTGGCAATGTAAGTAAGTATCTTGGAATTCTTGTCAGGAACACTTTGCTCTCTTAAAGCACCTCTTCTGCAACACTCTTTTCTGCTACCTTACTGTGTATTCTTGTGGAAAGGTCATAAAAGTTTTAGTTAATAAAGAAGTTGGTTGAACAAAATCACCAGAATACTGCAGACTTTATTCAAACTAAGCATATGATTATTATATATTATTTATTTGAGCTCTTTGGAAATGAGATATTGCCTACCATGAGAGCAACCAAAATAATTCTCATATAATTGACAAAATTATACAACATCTTGAACTTACAGATAATAATTGATACTTTTTATATATGGTACAAAAATTAAGGAATTCTAATGAAGTTATAATCTGATAATTAAATATAATTTATAAAAGGAACAAAAAGACAATTGCTAGGATCAGTGCGGCCTAGTTTCAGACCAGTATATGAGTGCTTGTTCAACAGGTCTCCTGATGAGGTGAAGCCCAAGGGGACAGTCTCATTTGGCAAGGACCAGTGAACTTCAGGACAGTGCAGAATGCTACTGGAACCTCATAGCCTGCACACTCTCTTCTCTCTCATAATACTGATGACTCTCATGGTGGTTTTTAGTGTCATTTTGTCAGCCATGCATAGGACAGATGTGATCATCCCTGGATACCCCATTTTTATTTAATATTTCCCCCTAAAATTCTTTGAGAGATGATGCTCCTCAAGTTCATTGTCTGGGGATACCAGTTGTCACTCCAGACCCTGGGAGCTGTCCTGATTCAATGCTGACAGGATCAGAGGCAGATCACCTCTATTTCTATAAATATGTTTTGTTAAATTTTAAATGATAATGCTGTTCTATGTGCCTATGTTTATTACCTTTTAGTATTGTAAAGGCAGAATGTATCTGGCTCGATATTTGGCCAAGCTAGCAAAATGATATTGTTTTTGGTTTAAAGATGTTTTGATGCATGATAAGTATTGGTTTTGGTTTAAAGATGTTTTGATGCAAAAGTTGCAGGAAATATATATATATATATATATATATATATATATATATATATATTTGACATATTTGTTTTTGTCAAGATTAACTTTGGAGAGTATGAAAAACATCTGTTAGTATGGAAAAACATGCTTGTTTTTGATGTATAAATAAAGACGGCTGGAGCTACTCAGAGCCAGCCACTTGTGTGAAACACATCTGGTGGTCAAACAAATCATTTCTTTGCACCAGTGCCCCTTCCCTGTCTCAGGACCTGAACTCTGGCTGTGGCAGGACTGCAGCAGACAATCATTTAGCTAACTGCTACAAAGAATTGTAATTTATACCCTATTTCCATGACACTTGTACTCTTATTAAATGATTTATTTGTAAGTTAGCATTTTTACTTTTAAAGGCATGTGCGATATTATGTGAGAGTTGAATTTGCATATATCTTCAAGAGATTGTAATAGAAACTGCCTTATGTTCACAAAGACTGTCTCTTTTGAGTAAAAATTACCAATTTCACTTCCAGTGTAATGTTTGTATCTCATGCCCTATGTCCTTGTCAATGAAAATTAGTCTCTTTAATTGTCAAGTGTTTTACTGGCCTAATCTAGGGAATATAACACACTTTCTAGAACACTGCAATGACAGGGATGGATGGAACAGCCATGCAAATTCCTCATTCATATTTCACCTTTTTTTTCATTTTTCTTGATTAAGAAATTTTCTACTCACTCCGCATACCACCTACAGATCCCCCCTCCTCCATTCTCCCACCCCCCCAGCCCTTTCTCCCAAGCCACTCCACATCCCCACCTCCCCCCAAATCAAGTTCTCCCATGGGGAGTCAGAAGATCATGGCACACTGAGCCTAGGCAGGTCTAATCCCCTTCCCACTGCACCAAGGCTGTGCAAGGCATCACACCACAGGCACTGGATTCCCAGAAACCTGCCCATGAACCAGGGACAGATCCCAATCCCCCTGCCTGAGCACCCCACAAACAGTTTGAGCCAAACAACCGTCTTCCATTTCCAGAGGGCCTAGTCCAGTCCCACGGGCGCTCCACAGCCACCAGTCCACAGTTCATTGGCTTCCTCTAGTGTGGCCGGGCATCTCTGCACATCCTTCCATCATGATCTCAATGTCCCTTGCCTCCAGAATCCCTCCTCTCTCCCATCATTTGGATTCCCAGAGCTCAGCCTAGTGCCTGACTGTGGATCTCTGCATCTGTGAGGGACACATGGATGGCCCTGTGAAGGAGAAGTGGATGAGATCTACATGAGCATACTGGGTGTGGCAGAGGGCGAGGAGTGGGGGATAAGAACATAGAGAAATCGGAGGGTCAAGTTGGAACAGGGACAGAGTGGGAGGGCAGGGAGGAAGATAGCATGATAGATGAGGACATCATGGGAATAGGAAGAGGCAGGGTGCTGGGGAGGCTCTCAGGAATCCACAAGGATGACCCCACCTTGGTCTGCTGGCAGTGATCCAGAGGGTGCCTGGACTGGTCTACTCTGGTGACAGGTCTAGCAAATAACCTAGCTGTCATCATAGAGCCTTTGTCCATATATCACCTTTCTTATCGGCTCTCTTTTCATGGATTTCATGACCACCTTCAATCTAGTTTTATTGATGCTTCTTTACCTTTCTGGATGCTGAATCGTCATTAAGTTGTTATAATTTCCTAACTGTGTGCCTTTTACCACCTTTTATAAGTTAAATAGTGATTAGTTTGAGATCTTCACCAAGACAACCACTTACTGACTTTATCTGACTCGTAATCTATTGTATTGGTAATCATTTTTTCACTTGTCATAATGTTTCACCTTTTTATCTTCGTTATTCTTTTACAAATTGTTATACAAAGTGTTTTAAAGATCTTCATTTCTGAATTTCACATTATAAAGATAATAATAATGATTGAGATTGAGAATATTAATTGGAATAATTATCCAATGTGTAAATAACAAAAATTATCATTACATGTTCATTTTCAGATAATTTAATTTACAGTTACTATAGAAAACTATATACTAAGAAGTATATAATCAATCTTTTTAAAAGCACAAAGACAAATTAAAGTGTTATTAAGACAGTAGAGTTGGTATGAAAAAGAAACCATTAAAATGAGGGAGAATATAGCAAAACAATGTTTGATAAGGACACAGGCAGTTAAACATATGCCTAGGAATAATTTTGGATATTTTTTCTTTATAAACATCATTTTAGAAGTGAAATTTGTATTTTTATGCAATGTGCCTAGTCTTTGTAAGCCTAAGGAGATTTATAGTACAGTATAAGCTAAGGCTATTTGACATAATATCTGTGGTCATCTGTGAAACTCCTGCACAATGATCCACATGGTTATGGGAGGACACCATGCACTCCCACTGCTCCCTAAGGAACGGTGTTTAATAGTTAACAGTTGCTGAGGAAGAGGAAGTATTTAGTTACTAGTCATCCTTATTTTAGTATATAACTGACCACTCATGCTTATGCAGACAACCTTCACTAAACACACCTGGACATACACATGTTGAGACGTGAAGACAGGAGAGAGGCCTGTGGAGAAGGAGATGGCAGTAGGGTAGAAGGGGATCCAAGGATAATTGGAGTGGATATGGTCCAAGAAAAATAGGACAAAGTTGGGCTCTGCTTCTTGAGGAGATTTGGCTAAGGGTGCTAAAAGTTAACGCACAATTCCTTTGCAAGGTCAAGAAAAAGAAATAGGATTATTTCATAATAAATAATAATCCTGGAATTATTTAATTTGGTACAAATTCTTGAAAAGAATTTAAAAACCATATTACCCACAATTCACTGTTGCTGAGAAGAGTTCTTCCCACATCTATATACAGCAAAAGTATACAACTGACTTGTGAAACCCAACCACTGCAGTTTTAACTGAATACTGCTATCAAAATCTTAGACTTAGATGTCCAGAGCATATCAGTTGGTGATAGATCATGCATTGTCCCAAATCCTTCTCTGGTAGGAATGATAAATATGAAGAATTTCTATTTTCTCACTCTCCCCTTAAGATTATCTTAACAAAAAATATGCCAAATACACGTATTGACTTATTTTTTTAAATTTATTCATTTAGAGGCTGGAAAGGTGACTCAGCAATTAAGAATAGCTACTGTTTTTGAAAAAGAACTGAATTCAGTTTTACACACCCATAATGTTCACAAATAGGTCAACTTCTGCTCAAGGGTTTCTCCAACCTCTTCTTGCCTCTGTGAGAACGTGCACTAACATCAGATACTCAGAGACAGACAGACATATGTAAACAACTACAATTAGAAATAAATCATTTTTAATTAATATAGGTGACTTCAGTTAGTGTCCTAAGGTTTTAGCTGGGACATACATACATAGTCACCTTCTCCAATTGGGTTCCAAAGCTGAAAAGTTTCCTTAAGTAACAAATACACAGCACGCACACACACACACACACACACACACACACACACACACACACAC
>CABHPP010112626.1:6471-20879 GCA_902168425.1 Peromyscus attwateri | reverse complement strand
AAATGAGTGCAAACTCAGGCAATAATAATTGCTTTCTCAGTCACCCCCACTGCATCCCACACTCCGGATGAAATGCTGAATAGTTCAGATAAAGACGTTTCCAGTATGGCTGGGTGGTCACTAGGTTGTTCATCTCCCTCAAAGGCCCCTTCTGAGGTGGCAGAATCTCCGTGGACGCTCTTGTTGCTTATTCTTCTTCAATTTTTGTTTTGAAACATATTGCTTTTTTTTTTTTCAGGTTCCTGATTTTTTGTTTTTTATTTTTTCTGAGACAGGGTTTCTCTGTGTAGCTTTGGTGCCTGTCCTGGATCTTGCTCTGTAGACCAGGCTGGCCTTGAACTCACAGAGATCCACCTGGCTCTGCCTCCTGAGTGCTGTAGGTTCCTGATTCTTATAGGCATTGGAGCTCCTGTGGGCACACAGTCTGGCATTGCTTTTCTTATCACTCTTGTCCTAAAACTGGTATGTGTGTAGGTGATAGTCACATATTGCATGGATCCTAACACAGAGTTGACCCACCCTCAGAACATGTGCAGGAGGTGGGATATAAAATGAAAAGGTAAAGAAGGAGAAGGTGGGATGTGTGGCAGAGGTTTAGAACAGAGCATTAGGGAAGCAGAGTGTGGACATAGAGCAGCAGGCATAAGAAGATTGCCAGTGCATAGAGTTTGGGTGTCAGGAATTGAGGAAGAAGTTGCACCCAATGGTGTTCTTATAACGGCTGTCTTATCTCTACAGCACCACCCCTGGAGAAGTGGCCCATGCTGTTGATGATGTAAGTAGCCCCTAGTGATCAAACACTGGAAATAGTTTTAATGATTTGATGGCCTTACTTTTTTTGTTTTTTAAGACAGATAAACTGTTTCGTCCTTGTTGTCCTGGAACTCACTTTGTAGACCAGACTGGCCTTGAACTCAGATCTACCTGCCTCTGTCTCCTGAATGCTGGGATTAAAAGCATGTGCCGCTGTCACCACCCGGCTTTTTTTTTTTTTTTTTTTTTTTTTACAAAAGGTAAAGAATGACTATAGTTGTTTTCAAAAATTAACAGAACCTCTGGAAGTGAACACTTTTAAGATCTTTAATTTTTTTTTCTTTAAAGCCATTTTATGACATTTATTTGCTATAGATGCATATGTGACATATGCAGACATCAGTGGACAACTTACAGGAGTTGTTTCTCTCCTTCCAGCTTGACATGGGTGCCAGGGCTAGAACTCAGATGGTCAGTCTTGGAAACAAGCTCCTTTAACCTCTGATCCCTCTCTCCGGCCCCCAAAGTGTATTTTGTTCTGTCCCCCATGCACACTGTGATGTCCCAAGCACTAGCATTGCTAAGGCAAGCAAAAGGAGACCTTCAAAATCTTCAGGGTTTGGGGTTTAAAGACATCCCACAGCTGGCCATAGTGGGACACATCGTTAATCTCACCACTTGGGAGGCAGAGGTAGGTAGATCTCTGTGAGTTCCAGACCAGCCTGGACTACATGGTGAGTTCTAGGACAGCCAGAGCTACATAGTGAGACTCTGTCTCAAAAAAAACCAACAAAACAAAACAACACCCCCCCCCAACACACACACACACACACACACACACACACACACACACACACACACGGACATTTCATCCTCAAGTTGCTAGTCCTCTCATCTTTAGGTGAGCTCTCAGAGTACTAGTGACTATTAACAGCACCTACTCTAGCTTTTCCAGTCTGCAGCCATCTGGTCAACCCTCAGGATTATCCACTGAGAAAAGACATCCTTGAGCAGATTTCTGCCAGCTGGTGGGGAAGTCAGGTTGTGTTGCCTCTTTATTCTATCATCCCTTAGCAGACCTCCCTGGACCTTGTCAAAATTCCACTCACCACGTTCAGAGGGCTTAGTGTTTTCAAGTCTAACTCAACAAAATAAGATAACATTTCTTTTGATTGTAGCATTTTGGATTGTGTTTAAGAGATAGCAACAGAATGCGAACTATTTAATAAGTAGGTCTGCGTGTTAGGACTGCATGTAATCTTATCTGCTGAGTGAGTGAATGGTTGGTTCATGACCTTGCCTCTCTTGGCTTTCATGGTATTTTTATTCCTGAAGCCTGAAGAGTTTATGTTGGCGCCTCCTGTGATCTCAATGTCCAGCACCTCTGGACTTACCCTCTAAGTAAGACCAGATTCACATGGCTGCCCTTGTTCTGGAGAGCCCTAAGGTTTGCTTGTTTATACTTTTCATTTGATCCACATCTTCTTACTTGCAAGACTCGGGAGACCAGCTTGTTGACTTTGCAGCAACACAGGTGGACCTGCAGTGGAGGTTTTCCCTGCTACTGACTTGAATTCCTGAATTCCTATGACATGTAGAATAAGCTATCCTACATAGTTTTGGGCATTTGAATACTTGGTCCCCAGCTAGTGACTCTGTTTGGGTAGATTTAGGAGGTGTGACCTTGCTGGCGGTAGAATGTCCTTGGGTGGGGGGGCTTTGTGATTTCAAAGCCTTGCACCTTTCCCAGTTCTCTCTCTCTCTCTGCTTTGTGTTTTTGATTCAAGATGTGAGTCCTCAGCTTCCTGCTCCTTCCACCATGACTTGCTATCATGGAACTTAAGCCCCTATAAACTCTCTGTTTTATAGGTTGCTTTGGTCATGGGGTCTTATGACAGTAATAGAAAAGTAACTAATACAGATGTTGATATAAATAAGTGGACTATTGCTGTAACACCTGGTCATGCTGGTGCCTTGTTTTGTTTTTTGAAGAGAGTGGAAGACCTTGGAACTTTGAACTAGAAGAGATTGAGCACTGTAAGCAGAGTTTAGTGGGCCATCCTAGTAGGAGCTTGGAAGCCAGTAGTGCCAAGAGCCATGCAGACTGTGGAAGCCCAGGTCAAGGGGATTCAGAGGGGAACAATAGTTTTAGCAACTGGGCTAAAGACCTTTTCTGTGATGTTTTTTGTAAAAATGTGGCTTCCTTCTGCCCTTGTCCTAAGAACTTACCTGAGGCTAAATTTAAAAGTAATGGACTAATTTATTTGGTGATGGAGATTTCAGGAGAGCCCAATATTGACTCTGTTATGTGATGATTAGTGATTCCTCATAACAGGTCTTCAATGAAAAAGAGCAAATGGTACAGAAAGAAATACAAAATGCATAGTTTGGAGAGAAAAAGGACACTGGCAAGTTTAATATTATAGCCAATGCTTATGTTAGAAGAGAGCTGAAATTGTTAAGGAGATCAGCATCATTAATAAGAGGCCAGATTTCCTCAAGGCAAGACCTCACCCAGCTAAGCTTCTAATGTTATGAAAGGGAGCTGAAGGCATGTTCTGTCCCTGGGAGGCACCTGCAATGAAAGGCTGCTGCTAATGTGGTTCATGGGGCCCGGGGCTTTTCCAGGGGTCAGCCATGTGTGTCCTTGTCAGTCCCTAAAAGTAAACAGCACAGCAAAGGTCTACTGTGTGGACTGAGAGAGTCGAGAAAGTATGGTTGAGAAGGTGTGTTACTTGACCTGAAGTTACCGGCTGGTTACCATCACTGTGACCCCCAGACCATGTCTGTTCTCCAGTAGGTAGTGCCGTCCGGCACTCAGCGTCAGCTGTTGTGCAAGTAGTGTTCCCAAAGTCGATAGATGACAGAGCGGAAGGTAGACTTGAGGGGCATCCTGTTTCTAATCTGGGAACGAGAACTGGCCTGAGAGGAACAGCCCACAAGGACAGAGGGAGGGACCATCTCTACAGGGGGGAAGCCCAGAGAGAAGGTGAGTCAAACCTGATAAGCTGGGGCAGCAAGAGAACCTGTGTGCCCAATTAACAACAGTACGGGGAGCTTGAACTTGGAGGAAGAGGAGGCTGGTTGCCACTGTTTGCAGACCATGCTTCATAGCTGATGGGACACAGAGAAGTTCTGTCTAGTGACTATGGGACCTGGGCACACACCTCAGAAACTGGGATTCCAGAAGCATGTATAAGCTATAAAACCCCCTGCATATAACAGTCACCAGCATGTTTTGAACCTGACAGGGAACGAGGGAAGGGCCTCCCCGAGGTCAGCTGGTCCATCTCCTTCCCCAACCACTTGCCTCTTACAACCCCCTTACTCCAGCTGGGATACACCCCCCACACATTCCCAGGTCCTGGTCCTGATGTAACCTTTGTGCTGACATCACACCTGCCCCTGCCACTGCCCTGGGGCTCAAGGGCACTAGGATGGAGCCGAGCTCTTCACCACATCTTAGGATCTGTGTGTGGTTGAGGGCCTTACTTAAAGGTTATCCCTTTGTCTACTGACAGCATCTTGCTTTAGTTGACCGTATTTACACGAGTATAATCTCTCTCCTCGTAGCTGTTCTTAAAAAGTCATTGGTTAGTTTTAGCTGAGCTTCTTGGGGACTTTGCTCTCACACTGGGTAATTTTGCTAAGATTTCTTCATTAACGTAAATAGCTATTCAGAGGTCAGTACAGAGCCCACACTGACCACACTCAAATTGCCTTTTCCTTGCTGTCTCGGGCTGTTAACTCCTTGGCCAGCATTCTCAAGTGTCTGTGCCTCAGAAAGGAATGTGGTAATGTGATTGCATATCTACCTACTTTCCTTCTGTCACGCAGGGTATCTGCCAGAGTAAAGGGATCCTGCCTGCCCCCTACAGGGACTATCTAGATATTGCTTCCCCAACATGGACGGAAGGGCCACTTCCTGCTGTGGGGACAGCCCCTGGTGTTGGTTCACGGTGAAGTTACCTGATAGTCCCACCTCAAACCTTCTGTTCTGCTGGAGCATGGAGCATCCACTCTCTTCTGTGAGATGCCCGGGTACCCTCCAGCTGAGAACTCTGCTCTAAGCCTGACCACAGCCAAGGTGGAGGCAGCGAGAATGGTGAACAGGCATCAGAGGGTTTCAGGCTGAACAGTCCTGAAGTTCATGTCCCTCCTACTGCACTCTGTGAGTGACGTGAGATTCAGATTAAAACGTACCGTTAGCTCTAAGATTTCATGGCAGGTCTATGCCCTACATGCTTTTAAAGATATTCTAGGAACTGGATACAATGAGAAAATAGTCATAAAGATCAGAGAGTGGGCCTTATGTGTCTCTGCTTGCCTAACATGTGTGAGTCCCTGGGCTCAAGTCCCAGATCACAAAACATGCCTCAGAAATAGATGATAAGCAGCGTGTGTGTGTGTGTGTGTGTGTGTGTGTGTGTGTGTGTGTGTGTGCCTCCTTGTAGGTGAGCCCAGAGACTACCATGGCCCAGTTGGGAAAAGGATCCCACACTAGGTGACTCCCACCCAGACAAGCACTATACTGCAGGGGACCAGGGTGTGAATACTGGGACAAAAGAAAACTGTTTAAATAGCCAGCAGAAGTCACTGATGTATGTGAATAACGGACCTTTAACACTGTGAACGGGGAGGTTTGGGAGCACAGGCAGGAGAGACCGAGTCCAGGTACTCTGCAGGTTGAATCAAAGCTTTGTCTGCGAGCAGATGACTCTCCAAAGGCCATCGTTTGACAGTGTTCTGTAACCCACCGCACCTCGAGGATGGGATGCCTGTGGTGTTGCCCTGATACACTGAGTGCCTGCTGATGTCAGTGTGTGTGTGCGTGTGTGTGTGTGTGTGTGTGTGTGTGTGTGTGTGTGTGTGTGTGGTGGAGGGGGTGGGGTCAGGGAGCCATCGGTGACTGGATGGAACACACTGTATTCCAGCTGCCTTCTTGGAGCATTTAGCTGTAGATAGTGACACATGACCACCTAGAGTGAAGAGCTGTTGGTCCTGTAGCTTGCAGCTCTGCTCCTAAAACAGGCATGACTTTTCACATGGATATAGACATATACCTCCATATATAATATATATTTTTCCTTTAAGAGCCTTGTTTTTGTGGGTAGTATGCGTGTGTACACAGCTCTGCATAGTTTTCTCTTTCCACCTTCACGCGGGACCCAGGGATTTAACTTGGGTCAGACAGTCAGTCTTGTGTGCCGACCCTTTTCCCTTTATACGTTATTCCGTAACCATCTCTTCATAGGCTGTAAGTGAAGAAACAGCTCAGTGAGGCCTGAGGAGGCAAAGGCAGGAAGATTGCCAGAGGTTTGAGACCAGCTCACACAGACCCTCTCTTAAACCCCCTTCCTTCAAAAAGATCTCTAGTTGGTGAGGCTTAAAGCTAGGCAGTTCACCTCTACCAGGTGTGATCCTGTAATGTGACTGCCTAGCCTCGTGGGGACCTGGGCCTCATCTGAAACGTCTCTACCCTCAGCAGGACAGGCTCCTGGGACCTCACAGGTACAGCTTTGCTCTCCTGTCAGGGATCAGCAGACCCCATCTCTGAAGGGCCAGGTATCAACTGCCACTTCCTGAGGGCCATCTGGCTGTGGTCTTTCTTACATAGCCTTGTCCCTGAGCGGCCAAGCCCAATCTGTCACCAGAGCGATCTGTGTGTTCCAGGGAAAGCTGCCGACAAAGACAAGCAGCGGCTGGAGCTGCCTGGGGCACTGCTCTCTAGCCTTGGCCTTGTGTGACTAACGCAGGCCTGCCTGAGTCTGCCTTCCCCGCTTTGTCCTCTATTAGGAAACAGTCCTGGTGAGGTGTGCTCTTCCTGGCCGCCCTTCCGCTGAGAAGACGTACAGTTTTGAAAGGTAAGAATGTCTCGAGGGGAAGTGTAGAGCTGGGTTCAGTGTCCACATATACCAACTCAGTAGGGCTTAGGAAGATGTGGGGTTCGTCTCCCGGTTCCCACGTCTGTGTTCACAGATGAGCCACAATTTAATGTCCCAGGTGAAAAATCTCACCCTGGTCATCCAGTTTCAGTGGAAAGTGTTTTGTCAGGATGGCAGTGACTCACCGTGGGGCTTTGTACCAGAGGCTTCCACAGCTCAGTGTACTGGCATCTCCAAGGCAAGATACGACAGATGGGACCCAAGTGCCGAGGCTGTGCTTACTGCCCCGCTGAGGACTCTTCTCCCCCCGTAGCTGAGGCTTGGTGGGGCCATAGCTGGAGATATGCAGGTTCTCCCAGCCTGCCGCTCAGGACCAGCCAGCAAGTGAGTAAGAGGATGGGGTCACCAGTCAAGAACCCTCTAGAGCAGTGGTTCTCAACCTTCCTAACGCTGCAGCCCTTCAACGAAGGGCCTCGTGTTGTGGTGACCCCCAACCATCACATTATTTTTGTTGCCACTCCATAGCTGTAATTTCGTTACTGTTAGGAACCATAATGCAAATATCTGCATTTTCTGATGATCTTAGGCGACCCCTATGGAAAGACCATTTGAAACCCAAGGGATCGTGACTCACAGGTTAAGAACCACTGTTCCAGAGGGAGCAGGACCAACAGAGCTCCCACAGAGCTGTCATGGACCCTAGCAGTCCTCCCAGTCACAAGGCAAGGGCACAGGGTAGAAGAGTCCAAGTTGCTAAAGATCTGTCTGTTTCCAAGAGTTTGCCCTCCTCCCACACCCCTGCTCTCCTCACACTCAAATACAGTGTGAACAATTTGCCTTTGCTCTCCCTGAACCCCTGCCAGCTTGAAAAGCAGTAGACAGTAAGCTCTCATATGACTCTAGTCTGTCAGCATTCCGTAGGAAAAGTTGTAGGAATTATTCTCCCCAGGTTTCTGTGTTTTATACAGCAGTAGTTCTCTGCCGCTTAAACTAATGTGACACTCTCTTTATTCCCAGAGTGTATGGCCCAGCAGAATCTCAGGCAACCGTGTTTGGAGATATACGTCCCCTCCTCATATCCCTTTTGGATGGGTGAGTTCAGATATTTCCAAGGCCAGTGCCAGAGTTCCATTTGAATATCAGGGCCTCTCATTCCAGCCATAGGATGACTGGAACTTCAGGGCTAAGGGAGTCACAGGAGAGCTGGTGTTGCCCCCGGCATGGCTCAGTGTCTGTCAGTGGAGACCGTCTCTCCTGGAGCAGAGCGGAGTGATGGAGGACTAGCATCACATGAGCTCCTGGGCTCTGATGTGTCCACCATGTGCACTGTCAGCCTGGAGGGGCTGCTTTCTCCACCACATGGGTCTCTTTAGAACTGTCCAGACTTGTCTTCTCTTGTTTTTACTAATTAAACTTGACAGTTTCACACAGGTGTGCACATGCGTGCACACACATCTTGCCCCTTACTGTCCCTTATCTTCCTCTGTTAGCACTTGCTTCCCTAAGTCTCTGTCTCATGGTTATGTTCTTTTGCTGTGATCCACTGAGTTTAACCAGGACTATCTATGTGACAGCAGGTTTGGAACTAGCCAGTGGAGCTGGTGGGCTCGGCATTGGGACCACAGCTGAAGACAAGGACTCAGCCTCACCCTGAATCCATTAGTAGCCAACAGTTCAGCAGAGGGGGTGGGGCCCAGTGAGCCTCCCCCCCTGTCGGCTGCTGGTTAAAAGGCACAGGCTTGTGTAGGCCTGGTGTAGGCAACTGCAGCTTCTGTGACTACATGATTGTGATGGCTGTGTCATGCTCAGAAGAGAGCGGCTCACAGCCCTGCCCCCATCCGCAAGCGCCTCCATTCTTTCTGTCTTCTCTCTAGGGTGTCCCCTCTGCCTTGGAGGGGGTGGTATACATGTCCTGTTCAAGGCTGAGTGCGATGGCTGACTTCTCAATAGAAACTTTAAAAGCCACGAGGCTTCGGAACAATGTATTTCAAGTTCTAAGAGACCGCAAATGCCAGCCCAGACTACTTACTGTGCCCTGCAAAACTGTCTGTCATAATTGAAGGAGAAAGAAAAACACTCCACAACGAAAACAGGTTAAAGGAATTTATGACCACCAAGCCAGTCCAACAGAGAATCCTGGAAGGAGAGCCTACTGCCAAACAGGAGAATGAGCACACCCAGGAGGCTCCACGTGAAAACAAACGGTGCTTGCACAGTTGTTAGGAAAGTAGGCCTAAGAAAACAAACACCACACAGTAGAAGGGCCATAATTAATAGACGTCTTTTAATAGTGGGCCTCGAACAGTAATAACTTCAATTCCTCATCCAAAAGAAACGCAAGCTAGCTTACTGTATTAGAAAACAGGAGCCATGTTGCTGTTGCTGTTGTTGTCTACAGAAATAAACCTCACCTTCAAGGACAGACAGCTCCCTAGAGTAAAAGAATGGAAAAGAGTATTCCAAACTAATAGGACAAGGGAACAAGCAAGTGTTGCTATTATTTTTTTCCTTTGGTTTTTCAAGGAAGGGTTTCTCTGTGTAGCCCTGGCTGTCCTGTAACTCCCTCTGTAGACCAGGCTGGACTTGAACTCCGATCTGCCTGCCCCTGCCTCCTGAGTGCTGGGATTAAATGCACCACCACCATCTGGCTAAGTGTTGCTCTTCTAATACCTGACAATCAGAAGCCAAAATTAATCAGAAAAAATCAAGGTCACTATGTAATGTCCACCAAGAGGACATTACAGTACTAAACATATGCACCAAACTTGGGTGTACTCACCTTCATACAAATACTTCAAGCACTGTTAAGCATAGACCCGCAGATTAACCCCAACACAAAAATAGTAGGTGACTTCAGTAACTCACTTTTATCAGTGGACAGGTCATCCAGACCAAAAAAAAAAAAAAAAAAAAAAAAAAAAAAAAAAAAGAAAAAAAAAAAGGAAATATTAAGGTTAAATGACATCATGGAACTAAGAGACATCTGCAGAACATTCCACCCAGGTTCTTTTTAAATTTTTAAATTTAAAATTCTTAACCACTTTAAAGACAATTGAGAACAACAGCGCCTGACTGGGGAGCTCTCTTCTTGGAGAACCATTCTTCTGGTCTTGGGAAGCATGGCCACTGGTTCCAGCAGGGTAGAGACTGCATCACGACACTCGGAGCCAAGACTTTGAACTTGAGGGCGTTTTGAGAAACTGATTTTTGTAGAGAAGTCTCTCTAAAACTTCCCCAAGAAGACTTTCCTACCAAAGCAGGAGCTGCGGTCACCACACTGCTGCCTTTAGCCAGTGTGCTGTGTGGCCAGAGGCCTGGCAGTCCGCAGAGCGAGGTCTGCTGTGGGACACCCACATCTTCTCCACTGCCACTTGTCTACGGGCCAACCTTCCTTTCATCTGGGATGCATTTCCTGCTCCAGCTCTGTTCTTACATCTATCCAAAAATAGGCTCTTCACCAGATATGACAGGGAGGTTCTGGTCAGCCTTCCCTCCTCCTTTCACTAAGTGGAGTGGACATCGTGGCTAGACCACCCACCAGACTTGCTTTTCCATCTCGAGCCCAGCACACGGCATCTTTTCAAGGGCCGTGCTTCCTTCAGCTCCACATGTCTCATGGCTCAGCCCCACGAGGAGCCTGACTGTTAGTTGCAGTCAAAGGCATCACACTTGGGACAAGCGCCTAGGACGGTGTCAGGAGGGTGGCAGAGGTGTGGGGTGTGGTCTGCACTGAGTCTTTGCAGCTCTAGAAGGAAAGCACCTGCTGGCTTAGAGACCGGATCTGCTCTGTTCTCCTCCTCGGGGTCCCTGAGCCTGGAAGAATGGAGTGATAAACCTAGAGGCAGGGCTTCTGCTTTCTCTCTATGGCTGCAGATATGACACAGATGCCCACCTACCGGAACACTTTCACAAAACCGTTTATCAGCGAGTGGCACTGACGTGTTTAACTTGCAGGGCTAAACGGATAAGTCTGAATTGAGGTAATTAAGTCAGAATTGCCTAGGTGAGGAGTCCATGGACTGTTGAACATCTCCAGGTGATTCCAAGAGGCCATTGGGAATGTCTGCAGTATGCATTGGGCAGAAGGACCAGGAGGCCTGCTTCCTTACAGCCAAGAAAACCCAAAAGCTTAGATATAATTTTAATTCATAAACAATTGTAAATACTCCTTTAAATGTTTCCAGTCCGCTCATTGATGTTTTAGTTTAAAATAAAATGGCTAGACACAAAAATAGGAATCATCAATAACTCTGGGCTTGTGTGAAGTAAACTGTTTTCAGGAAACAGCAAATTATAGGACTAAGGGAGCACATGCTGCCCATCACATGGCCCTCAGTACCCAAGTACCCACTGGGAACAAGAAGCCACAGACTTTTGGATAGCAAATTATATTTTAAAAGTGACTCGTGGGCTGGTGAGGTGATTCAGTCAGTAAAGATGCTTGCTGACAATTCTGACAGTCTAAGTTCAATTCCCTAGAACCCACACGGTGGAAGGAGAGAACCAACTCCTGCATGGTGTCCCCTGACCTCCACAAGTGTGTGCTGTGACACACAGGCTATGTAGCAACACCCCCTACACACACTACACAAAGTAAATAAATAAAATAAATGTGAAAGAGGAAAATATTAAAAAAAAAGTGGCTGTTACGGGAATAACCATAGGCGTCAATGCTAGATCTGTGGTGCACACCTTCAAAGGAAACCATGCCATGCAAACCATTCCATCAGTCAGGTCTGACAAGCCTGATTTCGGAAAATGAGTTTATATAATGTGACTGACTCTACAACCACATTGAACATTACCAAGGTGACCACTGACAGTAACCCACTGGCAGAGGGGCGAAGTAGTGGGCCCTGGCAAAGGCCATCTGAGGCCAAGACAGGACCTGCTGCAGGGTATGTTGGGTGAGCTTCGCTTACTGAGAGGTTGTAGGGGACTGGAGAGATGGCTCAGCGGTTAAGAACACTGACTGCTCTTCCAGAGGTCATGAGTTCAATTCCCAGCACCCACATGGCAGCTCACAACTGTCTGTAACTACAGGATCTGACACCCTTACACAGACATGCATGCAGGCAGAACACCAATGCACATAAAATAAAAGTAAATAAATTTTAAAAAAAATGAGAGGTTATCCAAGGTGGCGACATTTGTGTCCAGGTAAAAACCTCCAGAGTCAATGGCCTTAGACTCCGTTTATATTTTGCTGTACTAAACAGGTTTTTGAATTTCAGGTACAATGTGTGCATTATGGCATATGGACAGACCGGAAGTGGGAAAAGCTACACCATGCTGGGGCCCCGCTCAGAAGGTGACTCTGCACTGCTGTCAGATGCTCGTGAAGACTTGGGGATCATCCCCAGAGCAGCTGAGGAACTCTTCAGGTATACCCTGTGGTGAGGATTCAGGGCAGGCTGGTGGGTACTGAGGGAGCCCCGAGAGAACAAGCCTGGGCTGGAAGATGGACAGAGCTGGTGCCCCTGTCAGAGGCCGTTCAACCAACCCTAGCAGCAGCTCCTCGCTTCTGGGTGTTCTTGACACACAGGCTGCACCTTCTCCACATGGGTTTACACGGGAAGTCTATTGTTAGGACAGACGTTCCTGAGCGAGCTCTGAGTAACTGTTTGCAGTAGAGGGGGTAGACAGGGTTGTGTTTCGGGAGGGAGGGCCTAGGGAGCCTATGCTTCAGCTGTTGTAGAGGTTCCTGGATATTTTCCCATCAGAGGGCCCCCTGTCCCATTAGCACATCCCCAGAGGATACCTGCTGCTACTGCTAATCATTTTACCAACAAAAGTTATCCGAGAAGGAAGACAGCGCTGTGGTCCTTGTGACCTGTCCCTGTGGCTGTCACTAGAGACCCTTTGGAGGCCACTTTCCGAGCTGCCCACCTCTCTGTCTACGTAGACCTGAGGGGGGACGTTGCACGTCTCTAGTGGGGCTGCTGGCTCCTAGGGGTTGCGCACGCCCTGCAGGCAGCAACCCCACAGAGCATCGAGGTCAGGCTCCTACCCCTGCGAGTTGTTCTGTCTCTGGGATTCCTCTTGTGTTGCCCCTTTCATATCCTGAACACCAGAGCCAGACAATGACGTAAGAACTCCCACCTCCGCCTCTCCAAACCAGCGTTCATTAAATATTTGTGCACACGAACAGATGTGTTTATCAATTTGCATGTACTAACTGCTTCTGGAAAAAAGGTTGCAAAATCCTTGCTAAATTTCCACTGTTCATGACTGTTATTTCCAGGAGACGTGCCAGCCTGGGTCACTGTGCTGCGGGGGCAGGCACTCTGCAAATCTCAGAGACATGTAGCTTTGAGGGTGAGAGGTGGCCCCTCAGAACATGGCACCCACATCCACAGGGAGCCTTGCTTTTAACTTGTTGAACAATACCAGAATTTGAGGGCACCCTTTTCCAGGGGTTGTCACAGCCGGACACTTCCCTACATGTGGAAACAGTGCACGTGGATTGCTTGGTGTGGGCCATCTGCTGGAGGCATCTTCCTCTTCCCAGCGGGGCAAGCTAGAGTTAGCACAAGAGCAGCTTGACTGACAAGGGATCTGTCTCAAGCTCACTCAGATGACTGACCTTAGTGACTGAGGGTTGAGGGACCCAGGCCTCTACCCTTGCTGATCCTGGATCTGCAGATGCTCTCGGCTCCTGGAGGCTCCCCTGTCTACACAGCCAGCAGTGAGTTTCCCTGAGAGGCAAGCTCTGCCCCCGATGGCTTGCCTCTCATCTGCAATAGTGTTCTGAAACAAAATCTTCGTAGATGGAGAAACCTGTCTTCAAAACATTCTGAGTTTTACTTTATCATATTTCAATGAAGAATGTGCTTGCTTTAAGGAGTCAGTCACTCAGCCTCACCTTGCATGTTAAGAAGCATTTACATGCAGTGGATCACATTTCTACTCACAAACTAGTTTGTGATCAGGACATCATAGGAGCCCAGAAGTATCCCAAGGCTTTGGACCCCAGGAACTGGAAAGACCTGCTGGCTGTTAGAAAACTCAGGGAACTATCTAGAAGTTAGATCACCTGCTTCACCTCACAGTGGATCACATTACTGACCTGTGTTTGAGGTTCCTCATTCCTGGTGGGTGCATGTTAGCTACATTCTCAACACTGTGATGGATTGCCAGAGACAAGTTAAGGGAAGGAGGACTTATTTGGGGTCATGGTCTAGAGGGTTTAGTCCATGAGGGTGGGGCAAGATTGGTGGCTGGGACAACAAGAGCTGGTAATGTGACTTCTTCACATGGCATCCATCAGGAAGCAGGGAGCCCAGGCCAGAGCAGGGCTGTGCTATAATTCTCAAGGCCTACCCCTGTTAGCCTACCTCTGCCAAACAGGCCATACCCTCCCAAACAGCCCCATCAGCTGAGGACTAACTGTTCAAACACATGACCTCTGGGGGACATTCTAGCCCAACATGAACTTGCATCTTGCTGTGTCTGAGGTCTTCCATGGGGACAGTGACGTACTGGGTCAGAATGAACCTGACAGAGTTGGGACCCGGCGCTCCTTGCCACACTTCCTTCATTCTCAAGGACAATCATAGTTGGAGTGTGGAGAAGGTTCTCCTCTTTATTTCCTATTCACTCTAGACCAGACTCTGAGAGCAACAGGTTCAGGGCATGTGTGAATGACTTCCACAAACACAGGGTGAGAAGCTATCAGTTCTTCTACCCACATATGGAACTGTAACATCAGGCCTGGATGTCAGAGAATGTTTCTCTCTCTCTCTCTCTCTCTCTCTCTCTCTCTCTCTC
>CABHPP010112625.1:21726-101594 GCA_902168425.1 Peromyscus attwateri | reverse complement strand
AAAAAAAAAAAAAAAAAAAAGTACAACTTTGAAAAAAAATCTTATTTTTCATTAATACTCTCCAGAAGAGACAGATAAAACGCGCATAAATTCTCCTACTGGGAGTTTTTCCCTTTGGTTATCAAGGTTTTAAAGTAGAAAGTTTATGCTCTGAAATTCCACAGAGCTATCTGCTGTGGGATTAAAAAAAAAAAAAAAAGACTGTATTAATTTCCACTGTCATTTTCAAATGAATAACACAGCTTTTTAATGTTAATGTTTTAATTATGCATGACTTTCTGTAACATTTTTAAATGGAACATATTCTGTCTAATAAAAATTTTAATATGAGATATTTATTGTCATGCTTTATCCATATACTGATGCAAGAGCATTTATGGATTACATGTAAATGCTCTATGAACATACACTGTCTACTTCTAAGAATTTGTGTGTATGTGTGTGTGTGTGTGTGTGTGTGTGTGTGTGTGTGTGTGTAATATGTGGAGCCCATACTTGGATGTGCAGAGGCTAAAAGAGGACATCAAATGTCCTGCTGCATTACTCTTTGCCTTATTCACTTGAGATAGGGCTTCTTACTGAACCTGGAGCTAGAGGACAGCAAACCCTGGTGATTCCTGTCCATTACCCTGCTGAGAATAGAAGCATTTAACTAGAGGGCAGGGATTCAGGCACTGAGGCTTGTAGACCAAGTGATCTTACTCACTAAGCTATCTTTCTAAACCATCCTTGGTCCCTCCATTTTCTTGGAAACAACAGGGTATTTCATAGACTTTTAGTTATTAGAATCTATATGTCTGTGACTGATGTGAAAATTCACTTTGTCCTGTGTACCTCATGCTATAGTGATTTAGAGTCAGAGTTCCTTGGAGTTATCTGACACTATTGAGTGCTAGATACTGGTGTATAGACACCATAGTCTCATTTTCCCACAGAGAAGTAAATCTGTTCTCAGAATTACTGTTCTCAGCAGTTCTTAAAATTCTCACAGGATAGTCTGAACATTTATGTTGGTACATTGTTCCACAATATTCTGTTTAGTGTATAGTTTTTTTTTTTTTTTTTTTTGGTTTTTCGAGACAGGGTTTCTCTGTGTAGCTTTGCGCCTTTCCTGGAACTCGCTTTGGAGAAAAGGCTGGCCTCGAACTCACAGAGATCCGCCTGCCTCTGCCTCCCGAGTGCTGGGATTAAAGGCGTGCGCCACCACCGCCCGGCTAAGTGTATAGTTTTTAAATCACTTCCCTGCCACTATCTAAAGGCGCCTGTCATCCTGTGAAGGGCACTGAAAGGCTCGGGGCCAATGCTGGGGACACAAAATAAGACCTGTGAGAATTTTCAGCTTCCCTTATTCATGAATCCCTAATGATATTCTTGTGTAAAACTATTCCTGGGGAGACACGAACAAATGTCTACTTGTTCCACATAAGGAATTGACAATGGATCAAAGTACAGATAACTCCAAAGTCCAGCTTATTGAACCATAGGGTTTAATTGGAATTGCTAACACAAATACAGGTGAGGGATTTCCCACAGGAGCAGAAATGACTCAAAGACAGCGGTGTCACCAAAGTCCCTCACAACATGGATGGCGGGTCACGACAGTTGGAAACCCAGAACTCACTCAAAAACCTACATGGAGACTAGTTTCTTGCCCCAAACAGGTAGATCAATTTCTCTGAACCTCTTCTAGACAGCTCAGCTTGTCAAAATGTCTCTCAGCAGTTCTCACTGTTTCTATATTTGTGGGCAGGGAGGGCCTTAGTAAGTCTGGTCAGTTTCAGGGATTTGAGTTGAAGCTATTGGGTTGATTTCTTCCTGAGGTTAGTGAGCTTCCCTGCAGGATGGAATGTTTCATCTCCCCTTAGAGCAGTGGTTCTCAACCTTCCTAATGCTGCTACCCTTTAATACAGTTCCTCATGTTCTGTTGATGTTGCGACCCTTTAATACAATTCCTCATAATGTGTTGACCCCCAACCATAAACTATTTTCGTTGCTATTTAATAGCTGCAATTTTGCTACTGCTATGAATCATAATATAAATATCTTTGTTTGCTGATGGTTAGACACTGACACAGAATATCCTCTTGTTTTACATCCCTTTTAAAGCCCTGTGTCTTAATTAGATCCTCTCCAAGATCCACAGTTTTGATCTCAGAAACTGCTATACACATTTCACAGAGCACTGTCCTAGATTATACATGAATTTCAGGTTTCCATAGCTCTCCTTAATATATCGAAACTCACAGGATCCTTCTTTCTCTTTCTCTTTTTTTTTTATACTCACAAAAGCATGTCAAGATAACCTAGATACCTGCAATCAATTGAACCCACCCTTAAGCAGAGGAAAACATGGGTTTATGAACATGAGCTAAGATATGCATTAATGCATAAAATGCATACCTTGTATGTGCACAACAGTATTTGCAATATATGACATACAGTATATTCCTTATTATATTTATTACCAATAACATACTTTCAGTATTCTAACAATTACATATACTCATGTCTATATCTATAGGTACATATAGTACATATATGAGTGTCTCTCTATATAGATATTTAAATATATAATTCTATACTTATATATATATATATGGATAAAGATAACTTTTTTTGAAAATTTTTTTATTTAATAATTTAATTTAATTTTACATATCAGCCACGGATTCCCCTGTCCACCCTCTTCCCGTCCCACCCCACCCCCGCCCCACCCCACCCCCCATTCCCATCTCCTCCAGGGCAAAGAATCCCCTGGGGATTCAGCTCCACCTGGTAGATTCAGTCCAGGCAGGTCCAGTCCCCTCCTCCCAGGCTGAGCAAAGTGTCCCAGCATAGGCCCCAGGCTCCAAAAAGCCAGCTCATGCACTAAGGACAGGTCCCGATCCCACTGCCTGGATGTCTCCCAAACAGTTCAAGCTAATCAACTGTCTCACTTATCCAGAGGGCCTGATCCAGTTGGGGGCTCCTCAGCTATTGGTTCATAGTTCATGTGTTTCCTCTAGTTTGGCTATTTGTCCCTGTGCTTTTTCCAATCATGGACTCAACAATTCTCGCTCATACAATCCCTCCTCTTTCTCGCCTATTGGACTCCTGGAGCTCCACCTGGGGCCTGGCCCTGGATCTCTGCATCTACTTCCATCAGTCATTGGATGAGAGTTCTACCACGATGGTTAGGGTGTTCGGCCATCCTATCACCAGAGTAGGTCAGTTCAGGCTTTCTCTCAACCATTGCCAGCAGTCTATTGTGGAGGTATCTTTGTGGATTTCTGGGGACCTTTCTAGAATTTTGCTTCTTCCTATTCCTATAGGGTCTTCATTTATCATGGTCTCTTTTTCCTTGTTCTCCCTCTCTGTTCTTGATCCTGCTGGGATCTCTCGTTCCCCTAAACTCTCTTTCCCCTGACCCTTGCCCTTCATTACTCCCACTCATGTTCAGGTTGTTCATGTAGATCTCATCCATTTCTCTGTGACTGGGCAATCCCTGTGTCTTTCTTAGGTCGTCTTTACTAGGTAGCCTCCTTGGAGTTGTGAGTAACAGTCTATTCATCCTTTGTTTTATATCTAGTATCCACCTATGAGTGAGTACATACCATGTTTGTCTTTCTGAGTCTGGGTTACCTCACTCAGGATGATTTTTTTCTAGATCCATCCATTTGCCTGCAAACCTCATGATGTCATTGTTTTTCTCTGCTGAGTAGTACTCTATTGTATATACGTACCACATTTTATTTATCCATTCTTCAGTTGAAGGGCATCTAGGTTGTTTCCAGGTTCTGGCTATTACAAAAATGCTACTATGAACATATCTGAGCATATGCCCTTGTGGTATGATTGAGCATTCCTTGGGAATATGCCCAAGAGTGGTATAGCTGGGTCTTGGGGAAGATTGATTTTCTAAAGAAAGCGCCATATTGATTTCCAAAGTGGCTGCACAAGCTTGCATTTCCACCAACAGTGGAGGAGAGTTCCTCTTGCTCCACACCCTCTCCAGCATAAGCTGTATTCAGTGTTTTTGATCTTAGCCATTCTGACAGGTGTAAGGTGGTATCTCAGAGTAGTTTTGATTTGCATTTCCCTGATAATTAGGGATGTTGAGCAATTCCTTAAATGTCTTTCTGCCATTTGAGCTTTCTCTGTTGAGAATTCTCTGTTTAGCTCTATAGCTCAGTTCTTAATTGGATTGTTGGGCATTTTGATGTCTAATTTCTTGAGTTCTTTATATATTCTGGATATCAGTCCTCTGTCAGATGTGGGGTGGGTGAAGATCTTTTCCCATTCTGTAGGCTGTCACTTTGCCTTGTTGACCATGTCCTTTGCACTACAAAAGCTTCTCAGTTCCAAGAGGTCCCATTGATTGATTGTTTCTCTCAGTGTCTGTGCTACTGGTGTTATATTTAGGAAGTGATCTCCAATGCCAATGTATTCAAGACTATTCCTACTTTCTCTTCTATCAGGTTCAGAGTAACTGGATTTATGTTGAGGTCTTTGATCCACTTGGACTTAAGTTTTGTGCACAGTGACAGATATGCATCTATTTGCAGCCTTCTACATGTTGACATCCAGTTATGCCAGCACCATTTGTTGAAAACGCTTTCTTTCCTGCATTGTACAATTTTGGCTTCTTTGTCAAAAATTATGTATTCTTAGGTGTGCCGATTAATGTCAGGGTCTTCAATTCGATTCCATTGTTCCACATGTCAGTTTTTATGCCAGTACCAAGCTGTTTTTATTACTGTAGCTCTATTGTAGAGCTTGAGGTCAGGGATCGTGATGCCTCCAGAGGTTGTTTTATTGTACAGGATTCTTTTGGCTATCCTGGGTTTTTTGCTTTTCCATATGAAGTTGAGTATTATTCTTTCTAGGTCTGTGAAGAATTGTGTTGGTATTTTGATGGGGATTGCATTGAATCTGTAGATTGCTTTTGGTAAGATTGCCATTTTTACTATGTTAATCCTGCCTATCCATGAGCATGGGAGATCTTTCCATTTTCTGACATCTTCTTCAAATTCTTTTTTCAGGGACTTAAAATTCTCATCAAAAAGTCCTTCACTTGCTTAGTTAGAGTTACCCCAAGATATTTTATATCATTTGTGGCTATTGTAATTGGTGATGTATCGCTAATTTCCTTCTCAGCCTGTTTGTCAATTGTATATAGGAAGGCTACTGATTTTTTTGAGTTAATCTTGTATCCTGTTACATTGCTGAGGTGTTTATAAGCTGTATTGGTTCCTTGGTCGAATTTTTGGAGTCACTCATGTATACTATCATGTCATCTGCAATTAGTGAAAGTTTAACTTCTTCCTTTCCTATTTGTATCCTGTTGATCTCCTTATGTTGTCTTATTGCTCTTTCTAGAAGTTCAAGTATTATATTGAATAAGTATGGGGAGAGCAGAACAAGCCTCCCCTTGTTCCTGATTTTAGTGGAATCGCTTTGAGTTTCTCTCCATTTAATTTGATGTTGGCTGTTGGCTTGCTGTAAATTGCCTTTATTATGTTTAGGTATGTTCCCTGTATTCCTGATCGCTCCAAGACCTTTATCATGAAGGGGTGTTGGATTTTGTCAAATGCCTTTTCAGCATCTAGTGAGATGATCATGTGGTTCTTTTTCTTTCAGTTTGTTTATATGGTATATTACATTGATGGACTTTCGTATTTTGAACCACCCTTGCATTCCTGGGATGAAGCCTACTTGATCATGGTGGATAATTTTTTGATGTGTTCTTGGAGTCTGTTTGCCAGTATTTTATTGGGTATTTTTGCATCAATGTTCGTGAGGGAGATTGGTCTGTAGTTCTCTTTCTTTGTTGCATCTTTGTTTGGCTTAGGAATCAGGGTAATTGTATCCTCATAGAAGGAGTTCGGTAATGTTCCTTCTGTTTCTATTGTGTGGAACAATTTAAAGAGTATTGGTATTAACTCTTCTTTGAAGATCTGGTAGAATTCTGTGCTGAAACCATCTGGTCCTGGGTTTTTTTTTTTTTTTGGTTGGGAGACTTTTAATGACTGATTCTATTTCCTTAGGTGTTATTGGACTATTTAAATAGTTTATCTGGTCTTGATTTAACTTAGGTATGTGGTACCAATCCAGAAAATTATCCATTTCTTTTATATTTTCCAGTTTTGTGGACTCGAGGTTTTTGAAGTATGACCTGATGATTTTCTGGATTTCCTCAGTGTTAGTTGTTATCTCTCCCTTTTCATTTCTGATTTTGTTAATTTGGATGCTCTCTCTCTGCCTTTTGGTTAGTTTGGATAAGGGCTTGTCTATCTTGTTGATTGTCTCAAAGAACCAACTCTTTGTCTCATTAATTTTTTGTATTGTTCTCTTTGTTTCTATTTTATTGATTTCAGTCCTCAATTTGATTATTTCCTGGCATCTGTTTCTTCCTGGGTGACTTTGCTTCTTCTTGTTCTAGAGCTTTCAGGTGTTCTGTCAAGTCACTAGTGTGAGATTTCTCCAACTTCTTTTTTTTTTTCCGAGACAGGGTTTCTCTGTGTAGCTTTGCGCCTTTCCTGGAACTCGCTTTGTAGACCAGAATGGCCTCACAGAGATCTGCCTGGCTCTGCCTCCCGAGTGCTGGGATTAAAGGCATGCGCCACCACCACCCGGCATTCTCCAACTTCTTTATGTGGGCATTTAGTGCTATGAATTTCCCTCTTAGCACTGCTTTCACAGTGTCCCATACGTTTGGGTATGTGGTGTCTTCATTTTCGTTGATCTCTAGGAAGTCTTTAACTTCTTTATTTCTTCCTTAACCCATTGGTGATTCAGTTGAGCATTATTCAGTTTCCATGAGATTGTAGGCTTTCTGTACTTTTTGTTGTTGTTGAAATCTAACTTTAAACCATGGTGGTCTGATAGTACACAGGGCATTATTTCAATTGTTTTGTATCTGTTGAGATTTGCTTTGTGGCCAAGTATGTGGTCAATTTTAGAGAAGGTTCCATGGGGTGCTGAGAAGAAGGTATATTCTTTTTTGTTAGGATGGAATATTTTGTAGATATTGATTAAGTCCATTTGAGTCATAACATCAGTTAAGTCCTTTATTTCTCTGTTAAGTTTGATTTGGCAGATCTGTCCAGTGGTGAAAGTGGGGTGTTGAAGTCTCCCACTATTAATGTGTGGGGTTTTATATGTGATTTAAGCTTTAGTAATGTTTCTTTTACATATGTGGGTGCCCTTTTGTTTGGAGCATAAATGTTCAGAATTGAAACTTCATCTTGGTGGATCTTTCCTGTGATGAGTATGTAATGCCCTTCTTGATCTCTTTTGATTGATTTTAGTTTGAAGTCTATTTTGCTGGATATTAGGATGGCTACACCTGCTTATTTCTTAAGACTATTTCATTGGAAAGTCTTTTCCCAGCGTTTTATTCTTAGGTAGTGTCTATCTTTGAATTTGAGGTGTGTTTCTTGTATGCAGCAGAAAGATGGGTCCTGCTTTCATATCCATTCTGTTAGCCTGTGTCTTTTTATAGGTGAATTAAGTCCATTGATATTAAGGGATATTAATGACCAGTGATTGGTTCATTCCTGTTATTTTTTTGGTGGTAGTGTGTGTGTACTTCTCTTCTTTGGAGTTTACTGCTGTGGTGTTATCTATTGCCTGTGTTTTTGTGAGTAAATCTGACTTTCTTAGGTTGGAATTTTCCTTCTAGTGCTTTCTGTAGGGCTGGGTTTGTGGATAAGTATTGTTTAAATCTGGCTTTGTCTTGGAATGTCTTGTTCACTCCATCTATGATGACTGAAAGTTTTGCTGGGTATATTAGTCTAGGCTGGCATCCATGGTCTCTTAGTGTCTGCCTTACATCTGTCCAGGTCCTTCTGGCTTTCAAAGTCTCCATTGAGAAATCGGGTGTTATTCTGATGGGTTTGCCTTTATAAGTCACTTGGCCTTTTTCCTTTGCTGTTCTTAATATTCTTTCTTTATTCTGTATGTTTAGTTGTTTAATTATTATGTGGTGAGGGGACTTTTTTGGGGGTCTAGTCTGGTGTTCTATAGGCTTCTTGTATCTTCATAGGCATTTCCTTCTTTAAGTTGGGAAAGTTTTCTTATGATCTTGTTGAATATATTTTCTGTGCCTTTGAGTTGGTATTCTTCTCCTTCCTCCATCCCTATTATTCATAGGTTTGGTCTTTTCATGGTGTCCCAGATTTCTTGGACGTTTTGTGTTATAATATTTTGGCATTGGTATTTTGGTTGACTGACAAATCCATTTCCTCTATTTTATCCTCTACACCAGAGACCCTCTCTTCCATCTCTTGTATTCTGTTGGTTATGCTTGCATCTGTGTTTCCTGTTCATTTAATCAGAATTTCTATTTCTAGCATTCCCTCTGTTTGTGTCTTCTTCATTGTTTCTATTTCAGTTTTCAGGTCTTGGACTGTTTCCCTCACCTATTTCATTGCTTTTTCATGGTTTTCTTTCAGGGATTTATTGTTTTCTTCTGCTTTATTTGTCTTTTCCTCTAGTTTTTTTTATAGTGTTCTTCCCATTTTTTGTTTGACTTTTCATTTTCTTTATTGATTTCCTCCACTTTTTTGTTATCTTTTCCTCAATTTCATTTTTGATTTTTTCTTTAAAAGCCTCTAGTATTTTCATGGTGTTATTCTTAAGGTTGCTTCTTCTGCTTCTTCCACTTTGTGATGTTCATTCAGGTCTTGCTATTGGAGGAGGACTAGGTTCTTGTGAATCTGTATTGCTCTTTATTTTGTTGTATGTACTTCTTCTGCCGTGACATCTGCCCATATCTTTGTGGATTCCTTCTTGGTCTTATCAGCGCTCTTGGTCCAGTCAGATCTGACAGATTTGGTATTTCAGGCAGCCTCTCTTGGTCCAATGAGAGGTGGCAGATTCTGTTTCTCAGAAAGCCACTCTTGGTCTAATCAGGGCTGGCAGATTCCCTGTCTCCTGAGTTTACTCTTGGTCCAATGACGGCTTTTTGTCCAATGAGAGCTCTCTCTTTCTCTGGGCCTAAATATAACTTATATTAATAATAAGTTTATGTGTCTTTAAATTATTTAACTTAATTCAGAAATAAATTTCTTTCAATTTTTTTATTGCATTTATGATTATAAAGGCATATTTAGTTTACAAATTGAAGAAAATAAAAATTATAAAAGTAAAAAGTCTCAATTCATATATTTGAAGCATTTAGTTCATACATTTTAATAATTTTTTATGAAACTATTAATTATCTATGTGACAATATTTTACATTAATTTTTAATATAAGTACAAACTTTTCTACTATTAGTACTGTTTAATGCACACATATTTTCTGTAGACAAAAGTATATTTTAATTTATTTTGACAAATGAATATTATATAAAATAACCTAACAGTTTCATAAAGTATGTGTTTCATTATAATTTTATAACCTAAGCAGACTAATTACTATATTTAAATTGTTCCATCTTTATTGCCTCAGCATTTAAACATGTGCTGCTTTTTTGTTGCTGTGTTGTAAGATAAGGTCTCACTGCATAGCTCTAGCCAGACTAGAAAATGCTAGTAGAACTCAGAAATCTGCTTGCCTCTGCCTCCTGAGTGCTGGGATTAAAGGCATGCACCACCATGTCTGGCAATATAAGCTTCTTATTACTCAAATTAAAAAATAATAATAACTTCTTTCATCAAAGTTGATTGTTCTGAAATGTTCCACGGAGCATGTTAGAAGTACTAAAGAGGTTTTCTGCTTTATTTGAGTGTTTTCTTTTAAGAATTTTCCTTTTTAAGTAAATATTTTTCATAAAATACTTTTTAATTATATTCCTTCCCCTTTGCAAATCCTCCCAAATCTTCCCCACCTCCCTATCCACTGAACTTAATGTTCTTTCTGATTCTCTCTCTCTTAAAAAAAACCTAAAAATTATGCCAACAATAAAAAGTAAAAGCTAAATTTAAAAAAAACAGCACACAAAATTACAGAATCTGTTTTATGTTGGCCAACTAGTTCTGAGAGTGAGACCTGCTATTGAGTGACATTAGTATATCCATTAACACTCCATTTGATAAAAACTGGTTTTCCCTTTAACAGCTGATATCAAACACAAGTAGCTTCTTAGTTAGGGGTAGGACTTTATGTCTGCTTACTCTTCTCAGTGGTGGGATTTGATTTGATTTGAACATGGGCAGATCTTGTGCATGCTGCTTCAGCCTCTATGAGTTCATGTTTGTGTGTCTATCAGTTCTTTTGTATATGGAAGACACTGTTTCCTTGAGGTCATTTATCACATTTCCTTGTCTTCTATACCTGAGCCTAGAGGGGAGAGGCTTGACAAAGGAATACTGCTTAGGGTTGAATGCTCCAAAGTCTCTCATTCCTTGAACATTTTTCAGCTGTAGATCTTGTTGTTAATTGCTATCTGCTGCATAAAGAAGGTTGTCTGATGGGGGTTCAGTGATGATGTCATCTGTGGGCACAATAATATGTCCATAAAAGATTTTATTGCTATATTTCTTTAGCAGTATAATAGTATTAGATTTTTTTCTCTAGCTCCATGAACCTGTCTGTAGTCAGAAGTTTTCCTGTGTCCCACTCAGTCCCACAGCTTCTTGGTCCCAAGAAAACACACAGAGGCTTATATTAATTACAAACTGTATGGCCTATGGTTCAGACTTCTTTCTAGCTAGCTCTTTCGTCTTAAATTAACCTATTTCTATTAATCTGTATGCTGCCATGTGGCTGTGGCATTACCCGTCTGCTGACATCTTGTTGCTCCTTTAGCAGCAGGCTGGCATCTCTCCTGACTCCACTCTTCTTTGTCCCCATCTTCAGTTTGAATGTACTGCCTAACCTTATTCTGCTTCGCCATTGGCCAAACAGCTTTATTTATCAACCAATGAGAGCAATACATATTCACAGCATACAGAAAGACATCCCACAGCACCTGTCTATCTCAGGTTCCTGGCCACTTTTATAGTGTCATGTATAGATCCTTAAATCTATTCAGAAAGCTGCTGGATACAACCATCTATTTGTACCATTATTGTACCAGTATATCTGGCAAGAAAGGTTGCTATTGTAGGTTGCAGATTTTGAACCTGGTGATATTGATGCTTGCATTTTACCCCTGGTGGCATGAAACCTGTCTTCCAGTACCATGAATGCTAGTCAGTGAATCATCTAGTGAGGTACCAGCTTTACTTCTTCATGTTCAATGAAACAGGTAGGTTGTATCTTCAGCACTAGGGCCTTAATATCAGGTTATGCAAAGTAACCAATGGCTTTCCCAATTGGCGATGATGTTTGGGAGAGGGACTATGGGACTTCTCAGGTCAATAACAAATTGTAACCTGTTTTTGGCATTGGAGGTTTTATTGGTGGCATAGGATGTCTACCTTGGGTATTCTCTCCCCTGTTTTATGATGACTACATTTAACTTCTTATATATGTACATGTTTTCAGAAAGTTCTATGGGAGTAGGTTCCCACTTGGCTTTTTAAAAGAACTTTAGTGTTAGTTTTCCTCTCCATGTTCCTTTCTTTACCCAGCCCTCCTCCTTATTACTCCTTGTTTCTGCCTTGTCTCTTTATAACACTATATTCTGTTTGCTTCCTTAGGAGATTCCTTCCCCATTTTTTCTTACTTAGATAGGGCCCAGGTTGTGCAAAAACAACCAAAGAGCTAAACACCCATTCAAGATATCTATACAAAGAAACAAATATAAATAACCAAGATAATATGCATCCTCCTGAAGACAGCAACCCTTTTGTAGACTCTGAGAAACCCTGGTGAATCTCAGCTATCCTAGACAATACACTAAGCATGCGATTGCCCTTGACCTGGCATGCACACTGAGCCAATCCTACCAAATGTAAATCATGTAGCGATATCCTTGCATGTCAGAGCAGCCACCAGTGCATGTGTTTGGTTAAACTTTTTATTTGATAAAATGTCAACCAAACACAGAAGTGTGTATTTCTGCCTTCAGAACATGCTATGAAGTAGCCTCAAGGTGCATCCTATGAGTCACAAGATAAAAGTATAACAATAATTTTATAAGAAAGAGAATACATTTATACAACTTTTATTACAGAGCATAGTTATGTTTTGAAAACTGTGATTTATATTTTGTTTGAGGTGTGTGTGTGTGTGTGTGTGTGTGTGTGTGTGTGTGTTTGGGTATGTCCATGTGTGATTGTGTGTGGACACTCTCATGTCATATGCACATGCAGAGAGGACAGAGGATAACTTCAAGAGTTTGTTCTTTTTCTACTAAGTGGGCCTTGAGGATCAAACAAAGGTTTCCAGGCTTTGCAAGTTCCTTTACCCACTGAGCAACCTCATCTTTTATTTTCTTTCTAGTTATACTTAATATTTTCCTGTACTTAAATTATAAATTAATCTTTATTTTATATGTATGTATCAGAAAAAAATGCAAGATTCAGCACTGTTTCTGATTTCAGGTATCCACTGAAGATAAATAATGAGATACAATCTGTTATACAATTCCATTAATATCAGATTCTAAGAATTTTCCTTCTTAAATTTCTATTGTCATATAATACCTTCTAAGATAAATACAGACATGAAATAATGTGATGATAAATAACTCTTAAACACAAAGAGAAAATTATATTTGAAATGCATCCCTTAGTAAGGCAGGTAGGATTCTCCCTTATTTCATTTATCACCATGAGGATGAGTTAGGTCTTTTATACAATTTTATACCTTATTTTGAATATTGTCTTGTGAATTGATAAATTTATTTCCATAAGTAATAATATTAAAACTGTAATATTATTTATTCAGCAGGACTTTACTACTTAATTTCTCTATAGTTTAATGTCAAATATCCAGCAATATGTGATGTGTTATGATTATGTGTTTCTTGAATGTTATTAAAACAAGGTGTTTATGAGCCTGAAATACATTTTGTGTAATTCTGAATACTTATCTTGTTCTCTTTGTGGGTTGGTGAAGAATTTGTGGAAAGGAGCACACATAGTTTTTCTGACTGATTCTATTTTGTACCATAACATGAGGTATAAAAAAAAGAAACATTCTTGTCTAAGAGAGGAAATCTGGAGTTGGGATGACAGTGCTTTACAGAAGGCTACCAATCAGTGCAGCAAGCAGCAGAAACAAATGGATTCTCACATTGAAAGATTCTGTGGATGGGGTCATCATATCCACAACCTCTTCAATAAACATCCATGTCCCTACTTAGAAGCCCTCTATCCAACACTCACTGTAAACCTCATCTTAGTTTATTTATCTACTGATTGAATGCACAAATACACTGGAATAATGCATTTTCATGCAATACTGTTTTCTCCCTATAACAGTTTTAAAACATATAGTTCCAGTCCTAGCATCCTCTTAAACTATAGTTGCTTACAAGATTTTTGTAATTGGACATTTAGTATTTTAATCTTAATGTATTGAAAATAAATTTATGATTTCACTTCTTCTAGTCATTTTCTGTATGAAGAATATATATATATATTTATTATTTATAGTTTCCTTTTACCCCTCTTTCACCCAACCATGAACACCACGGCAAATCCCAGCATCTCTGTCAGCATGTTGTATTTAAATCTCACAGCTAGTCAAAATTTCTGCATTGACCTCTGTAGTTAACTTCACTAATATAACTTAGCTGGCCTGTTTGACAATCTCTTGCTGAGAAGTTGGGCTTCTGGTTGCCGTTGTTCTGAGTTTAGCAGAATTATTAGGGCCTCTGTTAACATTTAAATAAGAACTTTAATTTGCTTTGTTTAACTCAGACTCTGCCAGTGGCATCTCACTCTCTCCGAGGGAAATCTGGTCCTTACAGAACCAGGGTGGGACATTGATGTCTTTCTCTGGTCTGCCCATCACCCCTTTGCTCCACCACTGCCCTCCAGTCACACCAGTCAGAACAGTGTGCCTGCCACACACCCAGCTTCTTTGCTCTATGTACAGCTCCTGCTTTTTCCCACTGCCTGTACAGTTAGTTCTGACCCTTAATGGACAGTCTTGCCATTTTCTTTCATTTATGTCCCTGGTCAAATGTCACTTTATTTAACAGACCCTTGGAGCCACTCTGTGAATAACTGGTATCCACAGACTTTACTGATCCCTTTCTTACTGTTTTCCAGCTTTTCACTGCTTTTCTAGCATAATTTTGTTTTTACCTTGGTATCTTTGCCCATACTGGAATCAAGTGTGAGAAAAGACAAGAGTGTTTCTGCCGGGTATCCAGAACCTAGGGCAATATCTAATGCATATCATTTATTTACATGTTTTGGAAGAATGAGTTGAATGCATCAATTGATTCTTCATTCCTACAGGAGCCTGTGTGTTCTTTAATCCTTGTCTGCACATGACCTGTTGGCTTTTGGGGCAGGTTCCATTTCAGGCTTGTAATAAACATTCCACGCATTCTCCAGATTATGTCATTCAATTTCCTATGCCTTCCTTTTGGCCATGTTAATGTAAACTTCACATTTCCCTATTTTATTTATAAATAATGGTGTTTTCATATATTCTTTGAGAATTTCCCATGTTTTATTTTCATCATATTCATCCTTCCTTCCCCCAACCTTTTGTCTGACCTCCCTACATAACTTAATGCATATTATTTCTCTCTTTCTTAAAAGCAAAATCATGTGTCCACTTTATGTTGGCCAACTACTCCTTGATGTGGGACATATTCTGGATTGTGTTCTATATATCAGCTGTCAACTCTATGAAGAAAATTGACTTCCCCTCTCCCAGCACTAAAATTCCATTGGATTCTAAGCTAGGGATAAGACTTCACACCTAATTCTCTGTGCTGGGATTTTGTTTGGGTTGACCTTGTGCATGTCTTGTGTAAGTTGTCCTCATCTCTTACTTCAAATGTACATGTTCCCTCTTCTACCTGTGAGAACACTGTTTCCTTGAAGTTATCCACCACCTCTGACTCACAAAAAACCTTTCTTCCTTGTAGCACAATTCTTAAAGGGTCTTATTACTAAAAACAAACCTGGAGCCAGGCATTGGGGTGAACGCTGCAAGATCAGAGAAGCAGAACAAGCCACAGCTAACCTCACCTTGCCAATTCTTCAGCTGATCCTGTTTCCTCAGACTGGAAGCCTCTGAATCCTCATCCAGAATGGATCTCAGTTGAATTGCTGCTCAAAAGCCTAAAAGCTTAACCACTCCAAAAGCTTCCAGTTTCTGGTCTTCATGCCTTATATACCTTTCTGCTTTCTGCCATCACTTTCTGGGATTAAAGACTCTTGTTACCATGCCTGGCTGTTTCCAGTGTGGCTTTGAACTCATAGAGATCCAGATGGATCTCTGCCTCTGGAATGCTAGGATTAAAGGCATGTGTGCCACCATTTTCTGGCCTCTATATCTAGTGGTCTGTTCTCTGACCCCAGATAAGTTTATTAGGGTGCACAATATTTTGGGAAACACAATATCACCACACTTCCTCCTTTTCTATGTAGACCCCTGAGCCTTGAGAGTGTGGGTATGATATATCAAAATTAGGACTGAGTATTATGATGTCTCTTATTCTCTAAAATAGATAAATAAATAAATAGATAGATAAATAAATAAATAAATATAAAAAAAGAAATAAGAAAAGAAAAGAAAAAAGTATTTGTTGGAAATGTCATTGTAACATCTTTTAAAATCTTTATATGTTACCACATTTATCCGCATTTATTTTCTGAGCTAAAAACTCCACTATCAACAAACTAGACAACCTTGAACCAGTTTCCTAAGGAATTTTGAAGGTGACTTTATCATCTCTATTCTCTTATACATTTATTAAAACACCTTTTTTAAAGCCAGCTGTGGTGGCTCATTCCTATAATCCCAGAAATTGAGTTTTAGAGTTCAGAGGATCAAGAGTTCAAAGTTATCCTCTGTCTTCACTCTCAATCCACAAGAGTTGGAGGATAGCCTGATCCAAGTAAAAATCCTGCTTCAAAAAACTTTGCTTTTGAACACACATTATTTGCTCAGCATCCATTTAATGTTGAAAGTAGAGAATTAGCATTTCAGTCCCATTTTGAAGGGCAACAGCAAGACACAGAAAACATAATCACATTAAAGCATTTGTTTTCTGTCGTTCATTAGAAACACTTCACAATCATCCATTTCCATCATGCATGCTTTCTGTATATACAATGGACTTTTGTCCTGATCCTGTATTAGCCTAATAGGTCGTTCCTTACTGACACCATCTCTCCATCATCTGTCTCTCACATGCCACCACAGGGCCCGTCTGACGAAGAAATATGAAAAATAAACAACGGTACAATTCCTCAATGACTTATACACTAATTTTGAAAAATTACATTTAGTGATATTAGATAAATGAGGCAACCTTCTCAAGACTTTGGTCCAACTCGATTCTCATCTTCTACCTTCACATTACATCCTCAAGTTCCAATGAATCAAACTTGTTTTTTTTTTTTTTTTTTAACTTGAAGTTCTTCTTGTTCATTCTATGTCTGGTTTAGGATTAGCGGTTCTTCCCTTAATTACATACCATATCACACATAGCCACACACCCAAAAATGTCTGTCCCTTCACTGGTGATTAAATCAACATGAACACAATATTATATCAATACCATTGATATTTCATTGTGATTTGTAATATAGTGTCTATTCTGGGATGACGTCCTATTTCATTTTAAACCTGAAATAATAAATGTATAGCCATCACAATTATTAGTATCAATTGTACAACAATAGAACTGATCAATTACTTTTAATTTTCACATCCATGTGTAATATTTGCTTCAAAATGATTTTTAATTTTGTATTATTTTCTCCCAAACAATTTATAACTGAGACAGAAGCTACTCCAAATTGTCCTCAGTTAAGTACATGCTGAAGTCCTTGCAGTTTTAAAATGTTTCATTTTAGCTTAGTTTTTAAGAATACAGTCTCCAGTGCTAACACTAAATATTTTATCCACAGAAAAAACAGGAAATGGAAAGTACAAAACATATGCTTCCCTTGACTGTATACAGAAACTCATTTTATGGAAACCTTTTGACATCTTTATTCAATATTTTTCTTAGACATTTTTCAGAGTTTAATAGTTTACAATTTTTTTTGCTCTTGAGTTACTGAATGGTATAACAGAAAATGGTATAACAGAAACAAATGGATTCAATAGCTTCAAAAAAAAGCATGATTTAATGTACAAGTGGCTCAATTAAAATTTGTAATAAAATTGCATGTTTAAATAAACTGTACAATTTTTATTTCAATTTGAAATAACAATCAAATTTTGATCTTTAAATGTATACCTTATAATTTATGTATTGTAAATTGCTATTATTTACAGTATAGTATTCTTCCATTTAACTTTTTGATAGAACCTCCTTATATTTTAATAATAATTGGAGAAATTGTTTATTTTTATTCTTATCAAATTGTAAAGTCTATAGCATCCACACTATAGGACAAAAGAGAATTGTAGCACGAATCTTAAAAGGTCTTACCAATTCCTCAGCTGATCCTGTTTCCTCAGACTGGAAGCCTCTGTGTCCTCATCCTAATGGATCTCAGCTGAACTGCTTCTAAAAGTCTAAAAGCTTAACCAAGCTCTAGTTCCTGGTCCTCACACCTTATATACCTTTCTGCTTCTTGCCATCACTTTCTGGGATTAAAGGTGTGTGTCACCATGCTGGCTGTTCCCAGTGTGGCTTTGAACTCATAGAGATCCAGGCAGATCTCTGCCTTTGGAATGCTAGGATTAAAGGTGTGTGTGCCACCATTTTCTGGCCTCTATGTCTAGTGGCTGTTCTGTTCTCTGATCCCAGATAAGTTTATTAATGTTCACAATATATTGGGGAACACAATATCACCACAGGGAATGTCTTTCCACACCTGTCCATTAAGCAAGCTAGTCTTTAATCCATCAATATCCTCTGCAACATTCCTAAAGCAAGACTTGGAAACATTGTGTATTGAAGATGTTTTTAATCTACCTATTTTAATTAAAATACCAAGTACAATGTTTGAAATAATTGTTGGCTTTGAATTAAGAGAAACAAAATAAGGGCATTAATTGGCAGACATGTGTGATATGTATTACTTTGACCTAAGGGGAATAAAAAATTACTAGTATAAGAAGTAAGTATAGCCGGGCGTTGGTGGCGCACGCCTTTAATCCCAGCACTCGGGAGGCAGAGCCAGGCGGATCTCTGTGAGTTCGAGGCCAGCCTGGGCTACCAAGTGAGTTCCAGGAGAGGCGCAAAGCTACACAGAGAAACCCTGTCTCGAAAAACCAAAAAAAAAAAAAAAAAGAAGTAAGTATGAGACAATTTTTTAATAAGTATTAGGATTACCAAATAATGCTATCAAGCCATTAGATATCAGGTAAATTAGAAATAAAATCCATGGATTTATGTGCTACATAGGTGTCTCTATTAGACTGTAGTAATACACATATAATATTCCTGGACTTTGAATATATGTGAACATATAACATACATACATACACACACACACACACACATATATATATATATATACATATATATATATGTTACAAGATTATAGCAGGTTGAAAGCAACATGAGAGCACTAAGAATAAACTTGTATTTACATCTCAGATTTTTAAATGTACCAAGAATTATTGTTATTTCTATATACTCACTATGTGCATCTTCTTAAGTGGAAATACAATCATCCCATTTCAACTCAGGACCTCAAAGTAGAAACAAAAACAAAAACCCTCATTAGTTTTCCATAATGTATGAAATTTAAAGCTTTGAAAAGTAAACATTCAACCAAATCAAGTAAAAATGGAGAACCATCATAGCCCATGGCCTGAACCTGTTCTCAGTCAAATGAAATTGATGAAAAAGTGATGTGGGGATGGGGGAGTCGGCAGCAGGATGCTGAAAACTCCTAAGGGATTTGAAGGAGAACCGTGGTCATAGACTCAAAGAAAGTGCTTCCCCTGGTACAGTCCTCCTGCTGTAGAGTGTATGAATAATCCTTCTTTGTCTCGGGAAGTCATGAACTTCTCCTGACTTGGACCTGGACATGACTTTTCTCCTGACCTCTGTCATATCCACGTTCCACAGAAAGTTCTTTCCTCTATTGAACAGCCCAGCTCTTATGTCAGGGCTCATATCTGGCTCCCTGTCTATTCCTAGAAATAAACAGCCTCTCTATGCACTTCTCATGTTCCATATAAACAAACTTAATATATAACATAAGTATGATATGGTTTATCTTGTTACTATAATAAAAGTTGGGTGAGGGTGTTTAAGGGTGGTGGAACTTCCTTTGTCTTACTCACTTTAGGAACCAGTCTCACTAATAAATTTGTCACTGAAGATTTGAATTCATCACTGAAGAAAAATTTCAGTAAACTAATCTTCAGGATTATACAACAGTAATTTTTGTTGTTGTTTTCATGTATGAAGTGTATGTTGACATGAGAAAAACCTACAGGGAATTTAATGTCAAATTAAAAGAATTTATTGAATTGTGAATTTATTATGGTTTTATCTGACCAGTAATATATATCATTGCTACCACTAAGAAGTAGATTCAAGCTCCACATCCACACTCAAATCAAGGTATCCAGCATTCTTCCAATATATAAACCTGAATGGTTATTAACCTAGTTTTGGAAACGAGGCATTTATTGCCATAACATTCATTATGTAACATAGGTGAACATTCTGACTTAAGTGCTCTGGACCTTCTGTGTGTGGCAGATTCTGTCTTTTGTTTTCAGGTTCATAAGAAATAACCACTGAGCTAAGCGGCTTCCTCTGTCTTCCTGAAACTTTTGAGCCCTGGTTTGACATTCCTTGAGATCTCTTTGTTGTTACACTGAATGTTTAAAGTAAGGTGATCCTATGTAAATGGAAACATACTATAAAATTCTAACAAATGATATTTTTAAGTAGGGAAAATTAAGAAATGATTTGAGTTTTGGTTCAGACCTGGGTGCCTAAACCAATAGTCTGAAAATTTCTTTTAGACTGAAAAAAAAATACTCAGCTATTTGAAATTCTAAAATGAAATCTGTGCCTGCGAACATTTTTATTTTGCACTTTCCTAAAAAAAATTGCTAAGTCAAAATGATACAGAAGTGATTAAATGAGCCATAAAATTATTTCCCAAATATATAGAGGTAGTTCTAATATCTATTACGTGTCAGATACTGTGTCTTCTAACCCCTGTAGAACCATTCTATCCGTTGTTTCCTACAAACCATGTTTGTTGCACTGAAATTGCAATAAATACCGAGGAGCACTCAATTCTGGTTCTCTCATCAAGTCATTGCATGCCTTTCATGATTTATGATCAACCTGGAACCAACCGAAGAAGTGAAGATAATAAAATCCTAGGTCAGTGTGATAGGCCTGTCTTGGAAGATTCCATACAGGGCCAGGGGAATTTTAGACCTGCTTGGTTAAGATGAAGACTGAGAATTTTCTCCAAGTGTCTCAAATATTTAAAATTACAGAGCCAATATTTTAAGATATTTCTCCTCAGGATCCTTCTGTGAGGAGGTCCTTAGATCATTTACATACTTAATGTGCATCTTTCAAATATATTGACAATGAAAGAAGTTAGTGTTCTGCACCTTGCTCTGTCTCCTGCTTGACATTGCAGAGCTAAGTTTCTAAGAATTCTTAATTCAAGCACCTTCATAGACATTACACAAAACTCACATTTTTTGTTGAAATTTGGTCAAAACATGTTCCATAAACACATTAAGACATATTCTCTTTTTAATATGCAAATTAGCAATATGAATGTTTGTAAGTTGTTTGCATTGTACTATAATCTTCTTACTTGGGACCTTACCCTGGCAATACAGTTGCAAAAACTCTAACTCATTAATTAGCCATCTAGGACCTGAAATTAACACAATGAACATTTTTCCCCTTTGTGAATTAATCCCAATTTCACAAATGCAGATACTCTGGCATAGAGTTACACCACTTCTAAGATGCCATCAGTCTCTATTAAGCACAGTGGATAACACTTAAACCACACTGATATCCCAGTAGCTGGGTTTTACAATGTCTCTGCTCACATATAAAGCCTTAAAAAGCTGCGTTTGACTATTTCAATTAGGTTTCCTCAGCCCATAGAGATAGTATTCCCAATAACACAAAAATATATTTTAACCCTCACGTTCAGTAAAGGAAAACTTTATATATAGAACAGAACATTGCTTTGAGTGATATGTAGCACACATTTTTTTTCCCTCTATCTAGTCCATGACATAGTATTTTACACTGACACTAATCTTTGGTAAAGATATTTTGGAATGGAACGGCTATTGTGTTTGGTGTGTGTGTGTGTGTGTGTGTGTGTGTGTGTGTGTGTGTGTGTGTCTGTCTGTCTGTCTGTCATACAGGGAGCTCCCTCTGCTAAGCCTTATAAGGAAAGATACACGTTGTAATTTCAGATCTCCATTGCAACTGAGGCTGCACATTCACCCATGGCCTCTCCTAATCTCTCTTTTGGGACTCCAAAACTTGCCATATGGTTCAAGCCTCAGATTCTCTCCTTGACTCAATTAATCCTACAGATTCCATGCCACTACTACCACATAGGAGAAAATTGCCCATTACAAATTTCAGCTGGCAGTTCGATATGCAGTCTCAATCCCCTCTGGGTCTTTCAAACCCCAATGCTTGGGTGTACTGATACTAAAGAGAAAACATCCTGAAGATTTCATATCAGTGATGTCGGTCTTTTATCAATCACATGTGATTCTTCAGCCACAATTGACTTGCTTGGAATATTCCAGTAAACAAATTTCACATTTAACACAGAGTAGAGTTACTTGGGAAGAGAGAATCCTTAACTTGATGAGTTGCCTCCATCAGATTGGCCTGAGGGGATATTTGTGGGACATTTTCTTTGTTAATAATCAAGGGGGCCAGCTCACTGTGGGCAGTGTCAGTCCTGGACAGGTGGTCCTTGTTTGTATGAGATAGAAAGGCAGTAAAGGTCATTCTTTGATGTCTCAGCTTCATTTCCTGCCTCCAATTCCTGCCTTGAGTTCACGTCCTTGTGCTCTCTGTGATGAACTTTAACCTATAAGGCAAAAATAAACGTGTTCATCCCCAAGTTGTTTTAGTGTTTTATCATAATAATGGGAAAGTAAAAAATAAGTAGCTTTTATGGCAGGCTCAAATACAACTAAATACAGAAAAGAAAAGCCTTCAGAAATAAATTTGTAACTATTAAAAATAATGTATTTAAAATAATACAAATTCTGTATTAAATATCAAGCAAAATGAGTCTTTTAGCAAATTTGATTAAGACAAACATCGCAATCAAAATGTCATTCTTCAGGTTTACTTCCAAGCATGCACAGTATTATTTACATTAATAATGAATCCAATAGCTCTTGATCCTGCCCCTAGTATATCAAGAATTGTATTTGATTTATGAGGCTAAATTTTGTATCTATCTCTACACTAATCTTCCAGCCTTTTCATTTCATGATTGTGTTTTCATTTCTCTTACCTTCAATTTTCAACATCTACATGGTACTTGAAAACATTTCTAGAGTGATAATCTTAATTACCTTTGTGTTATTATTTATTGGCATATGTAAATAATTGATATTTCTTAGGCATTTATCATTGGTTTGTGATTGTTGAGAGCATCTAACATGTATTTTCTTCAATTATTTTAACAGATTTTGAACTATTTATCACAACACTGCTCCATTTTTATGGATCAGAATAAATTAGTGGAAGAGAACTTGGACCAGACACCCCCACAAGAAAATGTTACAGTGGGATTTGAATCTAGAAAAATCTGCTCTCAAAAACTGAGATTATTATGATGTATTTTCAGTTTACACAAATACCTACACTTCAGTTGACTCAATCAATACGTACTGATGAGGTATAGATGTGGGACTTCAATATTTGTTTCAAAAAGAGGGCCTGACACCAAATACCTCAATAGTAGCAATATTTCACAATTTGCGTCATTGCAAAAGCATTTTTGAACCATGCAAACCAAATCCCTTTTCTACTTCATAATACTTGAATTCTATCAGTTAAATAACACAACTTGTATAGGCTTGTGGTTCTTTCCAAAGGAAAATGAATGTCTGTAACACAGAACTATATGAGTTAAATAAGCTAATACACAGGGCAAGTTTTGTAAAACTCCACACATGAGGATACAGGGGAAGGGTTACAGATAGTACAGAGACTTCCCATGCCCTCTTCTGGCCTCCAAGGTTTTCCTTTATGCACTTGTTATACAATCACAGAACTGCAGAGACACAACCATAAGTAAAAATAAAAGCAAATATTTGAAAAAATAAAGGGTTAAAAATGGATTGCATTTAATGAAGATGGAAAATCCACACAAGTTCTTGGACATTCTTCCTAATTAAAACAAACAACAAACAAACACACAAACACACAAACCACTCACTCATCTCTTTCCCATCTTTCTTCATTTGTCCTAGTGGCACTGGGAGCTGCTGTGTATCACACATTATACCCTTTTATCCAATCAGTCCCACTCACAGATGTTCATTGCAATGATCATTTCTCTGGTCCAAGGTCTCTGGCCTCTGGCAATCCATCACCTGGACCCTCACCTGCTATTGACCCAAGTCATTGTAATCCTGTAGCTATCATTCCACAGGACCAGTCCCTTTTTGCACTCCACCAGGTCACAGATGGGATAGATGTTAGGGTGGATCAATCCAAGGCCCAGGATGTGGGTCTGGGTGGTAGCTGAGCTGATCAGTCTGGGTCACTGGGACTACCCACCTCAGTCAAGGGGTGGAGCCAGCTCTCCTAGGCTCATGGAATTTAGGTCATCTTTCCCACACCTGTGGTGAGGAGTGAGGCCATCTCTGTCAAGTATGAAGACCAATTCTTCCATGAAGGGAAGGACTAGTTTTCCTGCTGGAGTGTCTAGTGAGGGAAAGGACCAGCTATCCCAAGGGCAGTAAAGGGCAGGGCTGGCTCAGCAGGGTCCTTGGATTTCAATAAGCATTGTTCCTCTGGCCTCCTGTGATAACACAGGCCATGGACATCATCGACACAGACCCCTGCTGCAGTGGGACTACTGACCCAGACATGACCTTTGGCAGCAGCCTGGGGCTGGATTTCACCCAGGCCCTGGAGGGCAGGCAGGCTACCTATATCAATGTATTCCTCACTGCCTTTGCTTCTTCAGTTCTCTGTAGTTGGAATTTTCTCTAGGCCCCCAACCCTCTCCCAAATAAAGACACATAGACTTGTTATTAATTATGAATGCTTGGCCTTAGCAGAGGCTTGTCCCACTAGCTCTTTTAACTTAATTTAATCTGTTTCTAGTCATCTCAATTTTGCCTCAGGGCTTCTTATCTTTCTTTCATTCTGAATGGCCTTTCTTCCATCCTCCTTGTTTGGCTGGCTGGCCACTAGCATCTCCTTGTCGTCTCAGCAATTCCTTTTGCAATCCCATGTCTCTCAGCCACAGTCATTCGCTCATCAGCATTCAAAAAATTCAAAGTCAACAAAGCACCATACAGGATCCTGACTCCCTGTGTATTTCCCATCTTTACATTGCTTATTCTTTTTCTATTATTTTACTCTTTCTTTAAAGACTTTATTGAATTATTTTTAAACTATTTATTTTCTCCTATGACTATCTATACCCATTTCCTTTTCTTTCTTAGCACCTACATACACTGTAAGCATTTTAAAAGCTTTATTTTTTTTCCCCAGTCTGGACCTGTTTTACTGTGTTCCTCTAGTGTTCTCTAAACACTAATTACATGAGCCAAATCTTAAACTGCTAAGTGGCAGCTAGTTCCTCTGCTTTGTGGCTCTGGTTGTTGGCTGCACACCTCCTCAGTCCATGAGAGCCTATTCTTAAGCCCACAGGCCTGGCAAGAGCTGCATTTAACTGGAATCTGTGTTTAACCAAGTACTGCATTTAACTGCCTCAGCTCTAGGAGGTTGGTGCCCACACTGTGGCAGGCATTTTTACTTAGCTTGCTATTTCTACTTAGTATGCTGGCTGCTCAGGTCTTCTTCTTCTTCTTCTTCTTCTTCTTCTTCTTCTTCTTCTTCTTCTTTGTTCTTTTCAGCTTTCTCAAGCTCTATGTGAAAACTCAGGTTCCACATTGGGTGCCCTTCCTGCCACTTTCCACAGCACATGAACCGTTCTGCTTCTCTTTCTCTCCCATTTCCCATCATATATTTGCTCATCATGATGGCACCTACCAGCCCAGTGCCAAAAGATGCAACACAGGCTTTTGAATGCCTTCAGCCAGCCGGGACTGTGAGGACCCAGGCTGGCCCATGGGTTGTCTTTCACCCACCTGAGACAAGTGGCACAAGACAGGCTTGCAAATCAAAACATTCTTATTTTTAACATATTGTTGATGGTCATGTGGCTAAGAGATTCATTTAATAAAATAGAACTTTAATATAACTATATTTTATTAAAACATGTATTTAATATTAATATCAGACATAAATATATACTGGCCAAATTCAAAAGTCAGAAGCAATTGATAAGAAATTTCAGTATTAAACATCTAGCCAATTAATATTTTCTTTAGTGGAAGTATTTGTTTTGTCCTCTACTAATACCTACTTCCAGTACTTAAGTTGATGAATACTCCAATAAAGAATTGAAAAATTAATTCATGTTCAAATAAAGATATATGTGACACTGTTATTTAATAAATAATTTTTCATCATAAACTATGTTCAAAGTTCACCAACACCTATTTTTGTGTTCTTTATGAATTACCGGTCCAGCTGAAGTGACACACACAGAAAAACGAGAATATACAAAATGCCAACAACACAGTTGCAATGAGTTTTGGTTTTCTTGTTGTTGCTGTTGTTATAACATTGAGGGTAAAATGAAGTCCTTCTGCATGACATGTAAATATTGGTAATTGATCTTTGTTTCCAAACCTTTCTCTCCTTTTTCTTTCTAAGGTAGCATAGTGGTTTGAAGTGGCCCCCAAAGGGAGAGGCACACATAGGAGATATGGCCCTGTAGGAACAGGTGTGCTCTTTTTGGAGGAAGTCTGTCACTGTGGAGACAGGCTTTGAGGTCTATATGCTCAAGCCAAGCCTATGAGGAAGTCTACTTTCTATTGCCTTTAGTTCAAGATGTAGCCAACACCATGGCTGCTTACACACCAACATGTCTTACCATGAAGATAATGGACTAAACCTCTGAAAATGTGAGCCACCCCAATTAAATGGTTTTTTTTTTTATGAGAGTTGCCATGGCCATGATGTCTCTTCACAGCAATAGAAAAACCTAACTAAGACAGATAGCATGGTTTAAAAGACAATGGCCTGTAGCTAGAATTTTCCTGCCTGGTCCACAGTCAAGACAAATCTCTCTCACCTGCCAGTTCCACAGCCGCTCAGACCCAACCAAGGAAACACAGAGACGTATATTGCTTACAAACTGTATGGCCGTGGCAGGCTTCTTGCTAACTGTCTTTATGTCTTAAATTAATCCATTTCTATAAATCTATACCTTGCCACATGGCTTGTGGCTTACCGGCATCTTTACATGCTGCTTGTCCTGGCAGTGGCTGGCAGTGTCTCCTTCCACCCTCCTGCTCTTTTCTCCTCTCTGTTAGTCCCGCCTATACTTCCTGCCTAGCCACTGGCCAATCAGTGTTTTATTTATTGACCAATGAGTAATTTGACATACAGTCCATCCTACAGCAATGGCCTCCAAAGGGCATGCTATTACCTGTAGATGTGGCTTTGTTAGAGTGAGTTTGGCCGTATTGGAGGAAGTGTGTCACTGTGGAGAAGGACTTTGAGGTATAATATATGATCCATGTCTCAGACAACTTCCTGTTGCCTGCAAGTCAAGATGTAGGACACTTGGCTACTTTTCTAGCACCATGACTGTCTGGATGCCACCGTGTTCCACCATGATGATAATGGACTAAACCTCTGAAAGTGTAAGCCACCACCTCAATTAAATGTTTCCTTTTATGAGTTGCCATGGTCATAGTGTCTCTTCACAGCAATAGTAAACTCTAACTAAGAAATAATTCTGATCAAGGGCAAAAAGCAGTCACATTCTTCACCAAAACATCACAAGAAGGATTTCTCTTATGCTAAAAGTTTTCCTGAGGCTAAAGTGAAGAGTTTGGTTTAATTCTCTTGGCAGAGGAAATATCAAAACAGCCTATTATAGATTCTATTGTTTGGCTACTAGTGTTAATTATAATGAAGATATATAATGAAAAGGAGCAAGCTGAGTAAGAAAAAAAATATTTGAGGTGAAAAGCAGCATCAGAAAGTGGAATGGAGTTAAGTCTTGTTTGTTTGTTTGTTTGTTTGTTTGTTTGTTTGTTTTTCGAGACAGGGTTTCTCTGTGTAGCTTTGTGCCTTTCCTGGAACTCACTTGGTAACCCAGGCTGGCCTCGAACTCATAAAGATTCACCTGGCTCTGCCTCCAAGTGCTGGGATTAAAGGCGTGTGCCACCACCGCCCGGCTGGAGCTAAGTCTTATATTAAAGGAGATAAACAAACTAAGAAATGAAATAAAGGGAGTCATGACGTCAGAGGAAAATCTCACCTCACTAAACTTCCAACTGGTGAAAACAAATCAAAGAAAAGGTTAGGGTCAGGTATGGTGGTGCATGCCTTTAATCCCAGCTCTGGAAGGCAGAGGCTGGAAGATCTCTGAGTTCAAGGTCAGCTTCATCTACAAAGCAAGTTCCAGGACAGCCAAGCTTAGGAAGTGAAAGAAAGTGCAGAAAACAGAAAGCTGGTAAAGATGTATTGAATGAGGGAAGCCATGTTCTAGCTGAAGCAAGCAGCAGAACTTGGCAGTTTCAGCTATGTGGTTCTGGCCTTACAGTCAAAGATAGAAGAAATACATTATGGAAACATTCTCCATAACTAAGCCAAGCCACTGAGGCCAGACATATGTCTGGGGTGTCTGTGAATATAGGCTTAGAGAGGCCATTGCATGAAGCTGAGAAGTTGAAGCCTGGATTGCCTTGGAGACCCCAAGATATTGGAGATGCCAGAGCCATGGGATATCTATTGAGGAAAGCCACTAACAGGGAGGGGAACCAGTCCAAGAGAAAAAAGTATGCTGCAATCAACAAAGCTGAAAGGAGTTGGAGATCTGAAGATATCAGAAATGCAGCTTTTGGAGTTTCCCAAAATGGTTTTTGGTTTTGCTTTGGCCCAGTATTTCCTCATTATGCTCCTTTCCTTGTGGTTTGGAACCGTGAAGTATATCCTGTACCATTATATGTTAAAAGTATATGATCTGCTTTTTTATTTTGCTTTTTACTGGTGATTACAGATAAGAGATTTCATAAATTTTAGAAGAGACTTTGAACAGACTTATAAACATTGTTAAGGCTGATTGATAGACTACAGGACTTTTGAAGTTGGACTGTGTGCATTTTGCATTATGATATTTTCACAAGCTTTTGGGGGGCAGGGAGTAGAATGTGGTGATTTAAAAGAAAATGATCCCAACTGTAGTATTAGAAGATGTGGCTTCGTTGGAGTGGTATGGCCTTGTTAGAGGAAGTGTGCCACTGTGGAGGTGGGCTTTGAGATCTCATATATACTCAAACCACACCCATTGTTTGAGACCAATTCCTGTTGCCTGCAAGTCAAGACATGTAGGCACTTGGCTACTTCTCTAGCACCTTGTCTGTCTGGATGCCACCATGTTCCACCATGATGATAATGGACTAAACCTCTGAAAGTATAAGTTACCACCTTAGTAAAATGTTTTCCTTTATAAGAGTTGCTGTGGTCATGGTATCTCTTCACAGCAATAAAAAACCTCAACTAGGACATATAGGGTTTTGCTAAAATACCCAAGTTGGTCTGGTTCTCCTTTTGTAGAACAAGTAGGCCTTGAATTTGTGATTTTCTCCCTTCAGATACATGGGTAGCTAAGAATACTGATCTGCATCACTTTTCTTGGCTTAGAATGCTCTTATAAATGGATAAGTCTTTCCTGGCTGTTAATGTAAGAAAAGGATTCAAAGAACCTCAAGACTCATGTGAAGCTTGGATGAGAGATGTTCATGGTAAAGTAAATGAGTGACTGTAGTATCCAAGGTTCAGATGGGGTACTTTACATGTACTTTGAATGCAAAGGAGTGTATAAGCAAAAGAATGAATGAAGCATAAGGCACAATGCCAAATGGGTCTTGTGTCTGCACTGTGTTTCATGTTCAGTAACACAATTAATCACATTGTTGCATAGTGAAAAGATGAATACACTAGAAATTTCTTTGGAATAAAAAACAGGGTGTTTTTTTTTTTAAACAAACGTAATCAAACAGCAAATCTTAATTTCTAAAATGAAATGAAATGTTTTTCTTTCCTTGTTTACAAAGTCCTTAGGAAAAATAATACACTATACTACTGAGTAAATGCTGTCTGCAATTGGATGTGTTGTGCATCAAAAAGAAGTATGCTTCACCTTTCAGTTGTCATCTATGCGTGACCTCTAGGGAGGTATTTCTATGCATTTGGTCCTAGGAGTAAATATAAAACATAGTCATTTATAGATAATGTGATGTTATATCAGTTTATTAATCCTTAATAAGTCCTTTTTCGACAGAGGTAAAGATTTGGCATCCTGGTATATTAACTTTCATCTCATAATAAAGCATCTTGGTGAAAATTTCCAATGGGAAATGAAATCGACAAGGTCAATACACAAAATGTATGACCTGCCAGTGAGGATGGGAGTGATAGTTGAAGTCATTCTCACAGAGACAAAGAGAGACTGAGTGTGATTAACAGTCCCATGCTGAGAAGTAGCAAGACCAGGGCAGCCAGCACTTTCTGTTCTTTCATTTTAAGTCCTCTTGCCAGGCAGTGAAGGAATTCATCTTTTCCTGACTTCTCCCAGCTGAGAAACACTAGAAGAGCTGAGAATTTTTCAGGTGACATGAAAACTCAGGCTGTCATTGCATTTTTCAAGTCTTCATTATGCTTTCGATGTGGAAGATAAGTGCTAATGAAATTCCTGGAGCCTCACAGTATCTGTTGATTGGATTTCTGCACATTGTGAGAATCATTGAATTCCACTTAATGTGGGATGAGAAGCTATGTTCCCTATTTAAGAGCTTGAATTGAGCACCTACTATGTAATAGCTTTTCTAGCTACTTTAGATGTAGTGTTTACCTTCCTCATAATACTGCATGAATTGAAGGAGCTGGATAATTATCAATGTAAGAATAGTGGATTTAACAGTGATCCACAAATTTTCCTTCATACAAGATTTATATATGAGCTACAAGCTCATATATATACACGAATATATATGTTATATATATATATATATATATATATATATATATATATATACACACACACACACACAAAATTCTAAACAATCTTATTAAATAAGAAACACAGAGCCAAATACAGAGGTAATAGTCGAAGTGATCAGAGCAATAGCCATGACTAGCCTTAGCTTATCACCAGCAGTAGCTTTCATAGAGAGAGAGCTTCTTCCTGCCTGACCTGTGTTTTTATTACCTTCCTGTTCTGCCTTCTCATTGGCTCTAAGCTCAGCCAAATGACTTCCTCATCACTGCCTATCTATATAGATAGACCTCCAGGTCTCTATGGTTGGTACTGGGATTAAAGGTTCGTGTCACCACGCTTGGCTGTGTCCTTGACCACACAGAGACTTTGCCTGCCATGTGATTGGATTAAGGGCATGTGCTACCATTGCCAGGACTTCCAGTCAACCTTATTTATTAACATACAAATAAAATATCACATTTCAACACAAATAAAATATCACCATATATATATATATATATATATATATATATATATATATAAATTAGATATATGTTCTAATAGTAGATAATCATAAAACTATAATATGTTGAAATCAATACAAATTTACCTTAAATCTCATATAGTATATTATATATAATTTCATATGTAATAAAGGATGTATATACTAACAATATAATTACAGAAATTTAAAGTGCTTAAATATGGGAAATTTACCCTATCTCCAATACACACATCAGAGGTTTTAACAGGAGAGATATTTATTATGAAAGCTATTGTCTCCATATTTTAAGCAGTCAGTTCATTTTATACCTATATTTGATCACTTAAAGAGGCTTTTCTTATTTATTAATAGCTATATATCTATTTTATATGCATTATTCTATATAGTCTGATGCAAATACTATACATTGTACACAATCTGTATAACTGTCACTCCAGTTTGGATCAGTATTTCTCAACAGACAATGTATGCCAAGTCCATACCCTCAAGAAGGTATGACTGAGAAGTGAGGCTTTGTGGGATGTTTTGAGGTGACTGAGGACATTGTAGCGAAGAGGATTATGGGATGCCAATCCTGTCTTTGTTTTCTGCTTTCTGGCTGATAAAGTAAGTGGTCTTGTTCCATCACACACTTCTGTGGTGATACTGCCTCATCATAGATCAGGAGCCATGGGGTCAATCAATCCATCATGATAGGAAATTTCTATATCTATAAGCCAAATTAGAACCTTCTCTTTTTAAATTAATCATTCCAAATATTTTGTTATAGCCATACTAAGCAGACTAATAGTGGTTGTTTATTCCATGTTGTATTCTTATTCAAAAATAATACTTCACAATTACCTTGATAGGATTAATGAAGCATACATCATTTCACCTATTACTTCTCCCTTTTCTTCTGCTTGATTTTAGAGCTTTGTTTTGTTTAGGAGTGAAACAATATTAACATCTACATTAATCGTCCTTACTTTTGCTTTACTATGAACAGTACTATTTCCAAAATAAAAATTTCTGCTTAACATATTATGCACAAAACAAAATCCTTATCTAATAACTTTACAAGCTTTAAAATAATATATGCAATTATATTCAAACCCTCACCCACAAAAACTATTTCATGGGCCAGTCTATTTTGTCTTGTGTAGTTGGATATGCCAGAGTTTCAAATCACAATATACTTCCTCAAAAGCATTTTCATGGTATGCATTTCTTTGCATAAGGATGTAGGGCCACCATAATTATCAACAGGATAGAACTGATGCAGAGATGAATGCTAGCCATTGCTACAGATTTCATTTCCCTGTATTTCACCATATTTGACCATAGCTTAAAAGTTTCAGAAATAATTTATATGTTTATCACCAGTGATCAGTTTCCTTTTGAAAGATGTTTATTTCACAGAATTAAAATCAGTTAATTCTGTGATGCAATCCCTTAGCCAAGTAAGAGTCAGCCACCCTCTCTGTGTGCCCATGTGTCTCTGTGTACAGATGTGAAAGAAAGTGGCCTCTTTGTGGAAAATGGAGCTAATGTTGATTTTTGGACATACTGATAGAATGGAGGTGCTGTTCTAGCTTTCTGCATTAGCCGCAGGAATGGGCAACTGCCAAAGAAATGTGACAAAGCGGGGTTTTAAGCTCTATCATGCAGTTTAAATATTTCATGGGCTCTGGAGAGATGACACAAAGTGATGTGAAATTCTTTCATTTGATCGTGTGAATGATGAAAGTGTTTCTGGTTTCTCAGAGACTCTAGGTGCGATCTAAGAATGTTTGCCAAGATGTGCCTAGTAAATAAATCAGTTTATCCTTCAACAGAAGATCTGCAGACAGATGGTCATTTAGAATTCAGTGTTCAACTGGGAAAAGGGAAAAATGAAGACAAAGAAGAAAATATCATATTAGTACATATCTTATACTATACTAAACTCAACAAGCACAACCTGTCATATTACAACTGTGAGATTGAAATTGCATGGATTTTTTGCATTTATGATAGGAGAATATTTTAATTTATCAAATGCATATGAAATCTATAATTTAGGATAAGAGATTTATTATGATCTTTTATAGAACTAGAAAAATTAAAAAAAATTGTACAGATAACTTGAAACATTAATTCAAAGAAAACAAGTCAGTAACAAATTATGTGGCTCAGCAAACTCAAGCATAGTGATTTTGTATGTGTTTGCATTTAATGTCTTATTGGAAATATTCTATTATATGTTTAAATTATAGTAAAATATTGGTTATTATAATTTTCATTTTTAATTTTTTTCAAATGTGATTATGTGTATGCATGAGTGTCTATGTGTCAGTTTTTTGCGTGTAAATGCACATGCCTACAGAGTTCAGAAGAAAGCAATGGATCCCCTGTCACATGAGTTACAGGCACTTTTAAACCCCTGGTGTGGGTCCTGGGAACTAAACTCAAGTTTTCTGTAAAACCAGTCTGTGTTATTCACCAATTAATGATCAATTCAGCACTGGTGTTTAGCTTTGAAAGTGATTTTCCTGCTGTCTCATAGCTAATTCTTTAGTGGATTTCATAAGTACAGATGTGAGATGTAGACATCATTCTATATACTTCCTTGGAGATGGACACCGAGTCTCAAGGATAACCATAAATTCACATTCCTTGGAAAGGACTGCTTGGGGGATATAGCACCATCTCTCATATTATGTTTTGGTTTATTCTTTTCTCACTGATCTGGAGATAAGTCTTGTAATCTGCTTAGAAACTTGACATGGTAAATTCACTTACTTAGATGCATTAGATTATATGTGAGGTATTTTACAATGTAAAGTAGCTGGAACATTGCTGAAACCATGAAGGGTAAGCTATGAACCCTCATTATTCCAAATCTTATCCTATTGGACACCTTTGGGAATGAATTTAAACCATTATGAAATACAATATAAGATTAAGTGTATATGATATATATTCATAGCCTTCAATATTCCAAAGCTTAATTGAAAGCTACTGCTTCTATCATTTTAATCAATGTTCCTTACACCACATAAAGCAAAGCTTAGGTCCTCAGACAACAAAGACTAAAATGATGTAATGTCCAAATTAATTTAATATTTGTCCAAAACATATGCTTATCTCTACATAGACAAGTTCCCATCAAATTCAAAAACAGCTTATGTCTTCTATTATATTTGAGTTTCTCAAGTCAGACCATTGTCAACTAAAATTTGTACTAGTAATTATGAATTTTGCTAGTAGACTTAAGACATAGACTTTTATAGTAGGCATTTTGTATGTATTAATTTTATCACATTTTTGACCTTGATGAAAGGCTCTTCACAAACATTGATTGCTCAAAATTATTAATGTTCCTGGCAGCTTGCTTAATTAGGTAATACTCATTTCATTATTTTATCTTAGAATAAAGAAAAACATCTGAGAGTGTTCAGATAGCACAAATTGGACTCCAGTGGATTAACAAAAGAGAGTGAATAAGGGAACATATATTTGGGTGGGTTAGGAATGGAGAATAGATTTCAGAGGTTTTAAGGGAGAAAAGTTAATGTGATCAAAACACATTGTATTTAATACCAAAAAATTAGTACAATAGTTAAAAAATTAAAATACACAGAAAACTGTTTCATTAGTTATATCTCAGTCTATTGTGTGTTGAACAAAGACTTAGCAAGCCTTTAAAATCTATTCCAAGGCTTAATTCTTGTTTAGATTCAAAGATTAAGCACAGGGAATACAATTATTGCTCTCCAAGATATTTACTTAGTCTAAGAAGAATTGGTGTTCATAAAATTTATAGAAATGAAAGTGCAATTCTGATTTCTACTTCTAGATTGTCTAAAAGATGCAGAGACAGTATTAACTAACTTAAATTAGGCATGAAATACCTATATGTAACTTCCGAGCCCATCTACTCTTCCTTCAACAACTATAACCATCCTGGCATGAAAAAGAAAGGATATTCTAAAGAGAAATATATGTTCCCTTTCTTTTGACTTTCAGACTGCTGAGACAATGGACTTCAAGGGATTGGAAATTCCCCATTTATCTTATGTTTGAGGACGTGAAGGAAATGAGTGCACATAAGAGGAGAAAACTGTCTTTCAGGAAGAGATTACACATAGTCCTGGTGAAAATGTAAATTCTTTGATAAACTGAAAATCTTTCATTCCTCAAAATACTTTTACGTCAGAACAATATAATACAATAGTGTGTATGTTTCCTTTATTTACTTAGAGAGAGAAAATATCTTTTTACAAAGTGTTTTGGGAGGTTGGTATGTATTTTCATTCCTACCCCAAAGAAATTCATGTTCAAATCACAGGAAACTGTAAATATATACCATGTAGCCTGAATTTCCAATATGGACTCGGTTCAAACACATGGGATAGTGAAGGAAACAGTACCAGGTGGGGTCTGTTGAAAGAACTAGCAGAACAATTAAACATCATGGCTTTGAATGTAGGGAGAGATCATTAACACCCATACACACGAGTACACACACAAACACACACAAACACATATATACACAATTAAACACACACACACACACAGATGCACACATTCACATACACAAACACATACACACAGACATTCTATGTATGCACAGTGTATGTATATATGTATATAAGTGCACATACACAAACACATACACATACTGCATCACAACATCTTAATTAAATTTTCTATTGCTGTGATGCAGGCTAAGACTAAAAGCAATTTGGTGAGGACAGAGTTTATTTCATCTTCCATATGCACACCGAGGGGAGTCTAAGCAGGAACTGTGAAGCAGAACTGAATAAGAGATCCCAGAGTGGTCATGCTTACTGCTTTGCTTCTCCACATTTACTCAGTTTGTTTTTCTATACCTAATGCCACCTGCTCAGTTGTGGCACAATCCACAGTGGACTGGGCCTTCCTTCAACAATTATTATTCAAGAAAATGTCCCAAAGATTTGCCTATAGACAAGTTTATGGAGGCAGCTTTTCAACTGAGATTCCTCTTTGCAGATAACTCTAGTGTGTGTCAAGTTAACAAAAATCTCAACCAAGACACACAGGGACATAATTACACACAGTCACACATACATACATATACACTGTGGTGGTTTGAATAAAAATGTCTCCCAAAGGCTCACATAGATGTAGCCTTGTTGGGGCAAGTGTGGCCCTATTGGTGGAAATGTGCTACTGGAGTAAGCTTTGAGGTTTCAAAAGCTCAGGCCAGGTTTAGTTTTACTCTCGCACTGCCTGTGGATCAATATGAAAAACTCTCAGTTGTTTCTTCAGGGCCATAAATACAGTCATGTCCCCCACCTTGATCATAATGGACTAATCTCTGAAATTATAAGCAAGCCCACAATTCAGTGTTTTCTTTTGTTCGAGTAGACTTGGTCTTGGTGTCTCTTCACAACTATAGAATAGTGACTAAGACACACTCATTCATATATACACAGATATGTATACCTATACACAGATATACACACAGGCATCGCACAGAGACTCAGAGTAGTACATATGCAAATCCACCACACAAACATATAAACACAGATACACAGATATAGATGCACATACATAAACATACAGGTATACACTTTATATGGTGATTTATTACAGTAACAATAGAAAACTAGTATTCACAAAATTCATTAACAATTATTGAGGAGCACAATTCATTAATTCGAAAACATGTAGTCAAAAGTCAAGCCAACAGAATCTTAAGAATGGACAAATGCACTTAAACTTGAATGGAAAATATAAAGCAAAAGAAGTAATGACAAGGGTGGATGGGCAGCGTTCAAAAAATGAAGGTTAATATGTAGAATACACAAAGAGCTGCAAACAACAAGACAAACAAATACCCTTCGAAAATCTGACATTTATTATGTGTGTCAATGAGTTAGTTGTGCAGACAGTTCTCAAGAGAATAAATACCAATGGCGATTAAATATTACAATGTTGTGCAGTATCCTTAGTCCTTAAAGAAATGTCCATTAGAACTGCTTGGATATTCTATTTCAGTGCAGCTTGAATGGTCATCACCAAAAAGAAACAACTACAAATGCTGTATTAATGTGAGGAGAGGAGAATCCTTACTGACAGCTATTGGAAGTGTAAACTTGTATTGGCATTTATGGAAATCAGTTGGAGGTTCCTATATACAGAAACAAAAGCAAAAGCCCTAAAAATAGAATTCCATATCACCTGACTACAGCACTCCTGGGCATATATCCAAGAGGCTCAATATCCTACTTGAGGGAAATTTGGGTATCCATACTCACTGGGACTGCTCACTTTAGCTAGGAAATGGGATCAACCTAGATGTCTATCGACTTTATTTTCTTATAATCTTCAGGATTTTTATTCAGAAGGTTTCACAGAATCTGCTTCCACCATTCCTGTTGTCCTCAGAGCAGCAGGAAGGCCCACTCATGCCATGTCTTCAGGATTGCAGTCCTTTGTTTCTTCAGGAACTCAGAACTTTGTTCCTCTATAGCTTTGTTAACTCTATAATCCTTTTCTCTACTTAGTGGTGACAGATCTGAATCTATGAAAGTCAAGACTTTCGTCATGATCTTTACTTCCTCTTCGTCTTAGTGGCTGCTCTGTTGTTGTAAAAAGACATCATAGTCAAGGCAACTTAAAGAAGAGAGAATTTACCTGGGGCTTGGTTACTGTGTCAGAGGTTTGGTCTATAATCAACATGGCAGGAAGCATGACAGAGACAGGCAAGATTGGTGGTGGAGCAGTAGCTGAGAGCTTGTATCTTTTTTAGGATTTATTTATTTATTATGTATACAGTGTTTCTGACTGTATACATGCAAGAAGAGGGCATCAGATCTCATTATGGTGTAAGCTGCCATGTGGTTGTTGGGAATTGAACTCAGGACCTCTGGAAGAACAGCCAATGCTTTTAACCTCTGAGCCATCTCTCCAGCCAGTTGTGGTAGCACACGCCAGTAAGATTTGCTGAAGGAGGAAGAGGCAGGAGGATCATTGTAGTGGGTAGCCATTCCAGCTTTGGTCTGGAAGTTCCAACCCCCATTGAGGCTTCCGTAACTATCACGCCTACAAGATGGGGCCAAGGGAGGGCCCTGAAGACCCAGATCGGAATGCACCGCGCTCTCTTCCTTCCTCTAACGTCTGGTCCAAGAACCCACAACCTACCTATCCCTTCATTTATAAGTTACTCCATTAATAAATCTGCCTTTTAACTACGTGGAGTGGCCTTAATAATTTCATCAATAGATCATGAGTTCAAGGCCAGCCTGGGGAAGCTTATATCTTATTCACAAGACAGAACACAGAGAAAGATCAAGATTGGGCCCGTGTTGGGCTTTTGAAACCTCATATCATAATCCCCAGTGGCATACCTTCTCCAATGAGGCCATATTTCCTAATCCTTCCTAAACAGTATACCAACTAGGAACCAAATATTCAAACATATGAGCCTATGGGAGCCATTTTTATTTAAACCACCACACTTTTCCACAGCATTTCGTTATTTTCTTGTGACCAAACTGCTAGCTGGAACCCAGCCTAGGAGACTGTCTCCAGCAGTCATTCAAGGTATGACACTGTATGTTTCTTTAAGCATCTCCTCTCTATAAACCATCTTAAATTCATCTGTAGATTCCCTTTCATAACTGATTTCTCTGGCTGAGTTATAATTCACTACAATAGCTTGAACTTTCAGACATAACAAAATCCCTTCTCTCCTCTAATTAAGCCTGACACAAATTCTCAGCCTCCCATAACATATGTAGGGAACACAAGGCAGTCTGGTAAGAAATCTCAATGCTGAGAGCATTTCCAGCAGGTTAGCCTTATTGTTTGAGATAACTTCATTACACATCTAGCCCCTGAGGTTTGTTAAAGGAGCTAGGTCATATTTTTTAAAAGTGCATTACAAAGACACTGAAAATTAGAACTGCCGTTACTCTTGATTCTGGTCCCAGAAAGACACTAACCAACAACCAAAGGATTCATCACATTAGCAATTGCATCTCATTTTATCTTTATTCAGATACTTCACTCTACCTTCTCATTAGCTGCCATTTGCCCAAATGCAGTACAAAGCTTGCCTTCCAGATTCCAGTTTTTCAGCCTATTTTTCCCTACTATGAGTTGTCAAGATGAACTCTGCCCCTTTCAGCACTTCCTCCATGTTGAAACTCCTCTTTGCACCTGTCTATCATTGCACTTTCTTGATATATACACCATGAAATAATCCATAGATTGACTTAACTACCTAAGCATTTTTCAGGTGTGTAGAAGGGTATTTGTTAGTGGAAGCAGTAAGAATGTGAGAGTTTGGTAGGAATAACCACTACAATATCACCTTCTCTGTACTGGGGAAACCATATAGGAGCCAGGAGCAATACTTCAAGCAGCTGGTCTGGTCCTGAAAACCTGCACACATGGAGTTTTATTGTTCTGCAGCAGGCCAGCTCTAGAGCCACCTCCTTCTGTGTGGTTCACACTGTCAACTCACTGATACAAGGGAACAAAAGCATCTTCTGGTCTTGGTAAAGTCATCATTGCAAATTCTACACTATCAAATGCATTTTAAGCTTTCTGAGTCATATTTTATTGCAGCCGTTTCTCCCAATCTGCTAATTTTAGACTATACTGCCACAATTAAGGCATTAGCAAGAATTGCTATTTCTACCTTTCAGACTGCTGAGACAACGGACTTCAAGGAACTGGAAATCCCCCATTTATCTTATGCTTGAAGAAGTGAAGGAAATGAGTGCAAGTAAGAGGAGAAAACTGTTTTTCAGGAAGAGATTACACACAGTCCTGACAACCTACTGAACAACTTACAAGGTACAGCAGAACTCAGATACATTGGGTCAGTAATGGGTGGGGTCATACCTTGACCAGGACTGACTTATACTGCTTTCCCTGTAATTAAATCTAAATCTCATAGACTTGGATAACTAGAATACTTTGCTTGGTTCTCTTCCAAACATGACCACACGGAGTGAAACTCCATTACATGCTTTCCAGCTTTCTTTGGTCCTGAAATTGACACATTGAAGATAGATGGATATGCCTAGCCAGTCAAGGCTGCCAGGAACTAGGATTTGGACTGGAAAGCTTCAAGTAACACAACTGTATTTCATGTCAACCAGTTTTTGTATATTGATGAAAATGTAAATGCTTTGATAAATTGAGAATCTTTCATTCCTCAAAATGGGGCAGAACAATATAATACAACAGTGTGTATGTTCCCTTTATTTACTTAGAGGGAGAAAATATCTTTTTACAAAGTGTTTTTGGAAGATTGGTATGTATTTTCATTCCTACCCCAAAGAAATTCATGTTCAAATCACAGGAAACTGTAAATATATACCATGTAGCCTGAATTTCCAATATGGACTTGGTTCAAACACATGGGATAGTGAAGGAAACAGTACCAGGTGGGGTCTGTTGAAAGAACTGGCAGAACAATTAAACATCATGGCTTTGAATGTAGGGAGAGAGCATTAACATCCATACACACGAGTATACACACAAACACACATACACACAGACAGACATTGTGTGTGTGTGTGTGTGTGTGTGTGTGTGTGTGTGTGTGTAACTGAACACTTGGTTCCCAGTTAATGGCACTGTAGGAGAGGTTATGGAACCTTTAGAAGGTGGAGCTCAACTGGAGGAAGTATGTCACTGGGCTCAGGCTTTGAAGTTTTATAGCCTCACTTCACTTCCTGCTTTCTATGCTTCCTATCTTTGGAAGAAAGTGATCAGCCAGCTTCCTCTTCTTGCCAATATGTTATGTCTTTTCCATCATGAGGAGCTCTATCCCTCTACAACTCTAAGTCAAAACAAATTCTTCTTCCTTGAGTTGATTTAGGTCATGGTATTTTATAAAAGCAACAGAAAAAATAGCTCATGCTATTACCTTTCTAGAAAATGTCTCTCTTTTATTGCATCAGTAAAGGAAATAACTTGAGTTAGCGAATTAGCATGAATAGAACAAGAACTTTAAGGTAAAAATTTTCAAAAGCAGAAAGAAAGAAAGAAGAAAACAAAGGACACATTGAGGTTTTAGTTTCAGCACTTTCCTTATAGTAATTTTTATAAGCTGAGCATTTATATTATCTTCAAACTCTTAACAGTATTTATCCTGAGCTCTCATGCACTGGTCAACAGACATATCTCTCTCGGGCCCTGGTCTGTATGTCTCATGCACTGGTTAGTGTGTCTCGTGCACTTGTAGGCATGTATGTTCAAAGTTCTGCTTTTTGTTTGTGTTTTTTTTTCCTTTGTAAATGGACGGTCATCACAATTTTCACAACAGTTAAGTGAGTGAGAATCCATGTACTGTAGCTGATGTGAATATGCTTTAACAGGGATTTTAGACTCAAGAAACAATCATGGTATTATATTTTCTGTCACAAAGAATTGAATTTAAGGAAACAAAATAAAATAAATGTGATATCATTCATTTTGAACAGGCAAATATTAAAACATCCAGCATGCGAAAGGACATTAGTAAAAGACGTAAATATTCTGAGGCTATATTGTAAATTTTCTTTATTCTGACACAATATTTAATATAAATAACACATTTATTGATGATAGGAAGAGAAACATGATTTTACAAAATGTTTTAGTTTTATATTCTTGACATTTTACATGTAAAACTTATACAATGTTCATTGATAAGAATTGTAAATGGGCCAGGCGGTGGTGGCGCACGCCTTTAATCCCAGCACTCGGGAGGCAGAGCCAGGCGGATCTCTGTGAGTTTGAGGCCAGCCTGGGCTACCAAGTGAGTTCCAGGAAAGGCGCAAAGCTTCACAGAGAAACCCTGTCTCGAAAAACCAAAAAAAAAAAAAAAAAAAAGAATTGTAAATGGACTTTCCCTGTATGAGCATAGAAGGAGTCAAATATGTTCTCCTTAGTGTTTTTCTAATTTTGAAATAACCTTACAAGGAGGAAAACAGTCAGAAAAGTGAAGTACAACAGCTTCTATCCTCGAGGTTACCCATTCTCATAGGAACTAACAGGGCTTCAGACACATTCATCACCTGTGTGCTGAGAAGAAAGACAGTTACTAGACCAGCCCAAATATCTTTCTTCAGTTCACTGGGGTGCTATTTACAAAAAATGCCTGCAGCCTACCTTGACATAAGAGACTTTGAGAAACGCAGTTGTAGTGTAAAGACTTTTTACGCTTATTACAACCACTTTTTGTTTCATTTCCCATATGTTTAAAGTGAATGCAAATTATACTACAAAGAATTAATATAACAAAGATAATCTGGTATGCCTCCTTACCTAGCATAAAACGTTAACTGTGCTATATCATTGCATTTTAAAATATAAACTTTTATGAACATGAGTGAGTTGGAAATCCATTTTTAGAAAATTTGCGTGCACATGTTTTTAGTACAGAAAATCTGAAAACAAATATGCAGGCCTGTCTTTAGTGTTTACCATTAGAGAGTTGGGTTTTATAAGATATTCAAATTTTTCTTGTTTAAATTTTTTGACACTTGTACCTTTCAACTTATTGTCTTAGAAAAAAGTTTACTTGTAGTTCATTTTTTCAGTATAAAAAGACATTATTTATCTGTTTTATCTGTTTACTTTTCTCAGGAGTTAAAATAAAACACATGTAGTTTTTATATAAATAAGTTAGATGAGATACTTTGTATGGGTGATGTTTAAATGGTCTAAGAAAATAGTCTTTTTAGGGAGGTGACAGGTGAATTCTCTTAGTTGTACTAATATTTCCAAACAAGCCACAAGTAATTGCTGGAGATCTCACAGAAGGAGCTTTGTGTAGGGCCATACATTCAACAATGGTCATCAAGGCTGTGTAGACAGGGTCGTCATAACCTGGGTGGATGTTCATGTGTTAGAAAACAAATGAAAATTTAACCCATCCTGCCCTTTGTTCTGAGAATCTTGAGTTTACAATGTGTGTTGAATGACTTGGTGTGTTCACCTGATTTTTCTTCTTTAGACTTTTCATGTGATGGGGTATATTTAAAAAGCCTGAGATTCTTCTAAGAAACACCAAAGAGGCCTTTGCAAATTTTCATATTTACATATTGCTTAATTCTGTTTGCTAGTTTCTGCATGCACGGGGTTTAGAGGCTTCTAGTTCTATACACAGAGCTCGTGAAGACAGTGGCTAACTGTGTCTTTTATGTGCCTCCTGTCTTCTTTTTCCCTCCTCTACCATGAAGTTCTTCTTTTTATATGAAACTCCATCCCATCGGGTCTTCTCTACTCGTTTTCAAATGTCCACAACTTGTTGCATCATTCTTTGAACCTGTTCATGCATTAATACACATACTAGGAACAGTTTAGCCTAGAAGCAGATTGGACATGGTGCAAGGCAGAGGTTTAAGGCTTGCCAAAAGTTCAAGATTAGCCTGGACTATATAGTTCCTAGACAATGTAGTCAATAGTATGACACTCTGCCTCAAAAACACAGCCAAAATGAAACAAGACTGCCCCTGCCACACATAATTGCATTTTGAACATAGATCACCTCTCTTCTGATTTTTCTCTGAGTGGTTATTTGTGTACAAAGACAATTATTTATTTTCTGTAATGTGATTGTCAAAATCATATTTTGTTATGATGTTGTTATTAAGCAGCTTAAATTGTGCTAGTAATACATACTAAAACTCTAATTATACAAAAGTGTATACAAAAAGAGCTCGTTCCTCACTCTGTAACTGATTTCCTTTAAAAAACTAACCACTCTTTTTTTTTAATTTATTTTATTTTATTTTACAATATAATTCAACTTTACATATCAGCCATAGATTCCCCCATTCTCCCTCCTCCCGCCCTGCCCCCCTCCCCCCCTCCCCCCCCCATTTCCATCTCCCCCAGGGCAAAGACTCCCCCGAGGATTGAGATCGACCTGGTGGACTCAGCCTAGGCAGGTCTAGTTCCCTCCTCTCAGGCTGAGCCAAGGGTCTCTACTAAGCCCCAGGTTTCAAACAGCCAATTCATGTACTGAGCACAGGACCCGGTCCAACTGCCTGTATGCCTCCTAAACAGATCAAGCCAATCAACTGTCTCACCCATTCAGAGGGCCTGATCCAGTTGGGGGCTCCTCAGCCATTGGTTCACAGTTCATGTGTTTCCATTCGTTTGGCCACTTGTCCCTGTATTCCATCCATCCCTGGTCCCAACAACTCTTGCTCACATAAACCCTCCTCCTTCTCACCAATTGGACTCCCGGAGCTCCACCCAGGGCCTGACCGTGGATATCTGCATTTAGTTCCCTCAGTCACTGGATGGGGTTTCTAGCACGACAATTAGGGTGTTTGGCCATCCTATCACCAGGGTAGGTCAGATCGGGCTATTTCTTGACTATTGCCAGCAGTCTATTGTGGGGGCATCTTTGTGGATTTCTGTGGGCCTCTCCAGCACTTTGCTTCTTCCTATTCTCATGTGGTCTTCATTTATCATGAGCATTCCTTGTGTTCCCTCTCTGTTCTTGATCCAGTTGGGATCTCCCCCTCCCCCAAGTTCTCTTTCCCTCGCCCCTCGCCCCTCATTACCCCCACTCACGTCCAGATGCCCTTCAACCGAAGAATGGATAAACAAACTGTGGTACATATATACAATGGTATACTACTCAGCAGAGAAAAACAATGACATCATGAGGTTTGCAGGCAAATGGAGGGATCTAGAAAAAATCCTCCTGAGTGAGGTAACCCAGACTCAGGAAGACAAACATGGTATGTACCCACTCATAGGAGAATACTAGTTGTGGAACAAGGATGACTGGACGGCTACTCACAACACCAGGGAGGCTACCTGGATAACGGGACCCCAAGAAAGACACAGGGATCGCCCAATGACGGAGAAATGGATGAGATCTACATGAACAATCTGGACGTGAGTGGGGACAAAACTAACCACCCTTTTTAATCCTTTATGCCCATAAAATGGAGGCAAATCATGTGTACGTAAAATAGAATTCATTTGACACAGTGTTAATGACTATTTCCGAATATCATTCTTGACTTACAAAATTGTAATGATTCATAACGGTAATTTCAATCCCCAATTTTAGCTTTCTATATATTATGACATTGGCCCTACACAAACACTCAGAATATATTTATTATATGTGTCAATGTATATTTTAGAACACTTTTAAAATATATTGAACATTTGTTAAATAAGTTGCTTAAATACTTGAAGCATGCAAGATAGCGTGGTGCATAGAATTCTGAAAATGTGTTTGACAACATTGCTCAACATGTTAAATGGAGTCAGTAAGCTAAAATTTAATAATTCCAACAAACATTAAGTTGTCATTTTTCTTTTACACATTGAATTAATTTTTCAAAATGTGGAGACAATATGTCATGTTTTCCTCCCTCATAATCAAATGATACTTAGAAATCATTGTGATTGACTGGAATGATTGTCTTAATAGTAATGTTTCATTAGATATTTATGATCACTAGCAGAAAACAGAAGAAATTGTCCCAGTTTTTCTCCTATCTCCACTATGCCTGAGATCCTCAAGCTGTCAACCTTCTCGTTTTATTTAAAGCACAGAAGATACACAGACTCACAGGTAAAGGATGAACTATGAATTTCCATGACAGAACATAGTCGAAAATTTCAGAAAATGCAGGGATTAAAAGACGGGAATAAATATTTATAAATGTGAACTCAAAAAACTTACTCCACAGAATTCTGAAGGAAAATTTTCTGCTCAGTGTTTCTATCTTTGTGAAGTCAGACTCCTCCTTGATGCTTACACTTAAGAATAAAAATTACTTCACTTCAGTATACTCCACAGTTCCTTGCTCTGTTTGGAAATTATTATAAACATTTTGTAAAAATTGATTTTTCTAGAAATTTTTTCCTACTAAAGATATCATTTTCTTTCAATTCAGTCTCTAACCTATTTATAATCCCAATTTGAACTAGATATTAAAATTATAAGTTGGTTTTGTCTAAGTGTTAACAAAGTGTATAGTCTATACAGAATCAACTTGGACAAATCAATAGTTTTTTTAGACACCAACAGAAAGCATACAGAGAAGGAGATCATGGACACTCTCCCATTCACAATAGCTTCAAATAAAATAAAACATCTAGGAATAAATACTAATCAAGGAAGTAAAGGACTTCTACAATAACAACTAAACCTCTGAAAAAATGACAGTGAAAGTCACTAGAATATGTAAGAAATCCCATGCTCATGGAATGGTAGAGTCAATGTTGTGAAATGAACATTTTACCAAAAGCTATTTACAGATTTCAAAATTCCCATCTCATTTTGTGCAGTAATAGAAAATGAACAAACACACAAAAAATTATCCTATGTCTTTAATAGAAGTGAGACACCATTAAAATTTCCTAATTCATATTATATTTTTGAGGGTTTTTTTTTTTTGGTGCCAAGATTTACACCATCTGCATACTTCAATTCAAAACTGTAGAGTATTATAGATGCTGACAGCTAAAGTTAAGAGTTTGCTCTACCCAACCTCAGTACAATCATGAACCATATTCTATATCCCTGTCTTAGTTTTTTTCTTCCATTTTTCTGAAATAAAATATCCTGACAAAATTAATTTAATGGAGATGGGGTTTATTTTTAGTTCACAGTTCTAAGCACAGTCCATCATGGTGAGAAGTCAAGACAGCATAGACCTAAAGCATCTGTTCACATTATTTCTGTTTTCAAGAAAAGAACAAGGTATTTATGCTGCCTTTTAGCTCTTCCTACACTTACATATCACAATATCCTCCCACCTAGGGCATAGGACCTCTAACCCACTCTTTATGGTTCTTTCCTTCTCAGTTAACATAACAGAGATATTATCCTCTAGTCTTATCCAGAAATTCATCTTTAGGTGATTCCAACTTCTGTCAGGTTGATGGTTATTATCAACCATTACAATTTTTATGTATTAAGGAAGAAGTCACCAAAGCAATAAAATGTCTTCAATAGAAAACATAGATAGTTGAATTTACATGTCAAATATTAATTTATATGTTAATTGAATAATGTTTAATAGTAAATATTCTATGCATTTTTGGAGTACATAATAGAAAATCTACAGAATTAGAGAATAGCACATTTATAATCTTGGGTGAAAGTCATGGATAAAGGTATTTAAAGCTTGCAAGAGAAACTTTCCTAACATTAATCTGCCAGTAATTTACAATGATTTTATTTTGTTCAATGGCAGTCTAAAATATGGAATATAAAATAAATGGTAAAAATAACTATAGAATCTATCTTGAACAGATGAGGTAATTGAATAAAAGCAAAATACTGTTTTTAGTGAACAATAAGACATTAAAGTAGCTCAATCCATTGCAATGCATACAGAGAAAACCCACAGAGGAATATGTGATAAAAAACAAACAGAATTGAAAATATTCCACAATTTTACCCATGAAATCCAGTCATGAAGCTTTCATTGATATCAAAGCTTATTTCTGAGTTAAAATTCACCTTAACAAAGTGATAAATATTTGAAGATATATATGTGAACATTTAGAATTAAACATGTTATGTTAAAATGTATCAAAAGACATATATTTTACCATAAATGTAAAAAATTTTGAGTTTATATATTATTTAAAAATAAATTTAATATTTTAAATATCTGTGTTAAATTTATAGCAAATGAATAGTTCACCCAGTAGTCTTTGACAGAAGATTCTTTTTAGTAAACAGCAAACCTTGACTATCGAAGAAACAAGATAAGATGAAGATAACTCATCCTTGTCACCTCCACACCACAGCGTCTGCGGCAGAAGGAAATCAATGATGTCAAGGTCAACTGAGGCTATTGACTCAATTAAGAAAATAAAAAAAGGAGTAAAAGGTGAAAAAATGTATTGGATGATTAGAAAAATGAGATGTAACAATGGGTTCAGCCTTGTCTCAGGACATTCCACAGATATTTTATGACTGTACTTATTAGCATGTAGCAATGTCTAAAACTTTTGAAGAATGTTATATAAAATTCTTCACCAAATGTATGCCTGTCTCTCTTATACAAATAATGAATGATTTTGTCATACAGGATTTTTTATGAATAAAACCCTGTGATGGTGGTGACTGTCCAGGCAGCTGGCTGTTTCTGTCAACTCATATTTTTTGGAAGTCGTTTGTTTGTACTTCCTGTTTTTTTAGGTAATATTATTTCCTTCTTGGGTCTCTGAGGGAGTTGAAAATTAGATAGTTATGGTTATAGTTAGAGTTAGTTGAAAATTAGTAGTTATAGTTTTGCTTGTTAAGAATTTCAGAAAAGAAACTCACTAAAGAGGTGTAAGTGTATAAATTTGAAAGACATTATAAGATAGTTCTCTGTTGGTAATATAAGTTAGGATAAAAAGTGAATCAGGTACGTTTTGGACTTACCAAAATAGGATAGATAATGGAATATTTTCTCTGAGGCTGTCAAATGTCAATGTCAAATAGACTAGATATTGTTGAGGTATTTATTGCTTGTATATATTGTATATAGTTATTGTACTTATTGTATATATTTTTTCTTATATTAGTTATAGCTTTTTTCTTTTTCTTTTTATTAGAATAAAAGGGGGAAATGTGGTGATATTTTATTTGTGATAAAATGTGATATTTTATTTTTATGATGTCAAAGGTCAAATAGCCATTAAGCAGAAGTCCAGGGGTGGTAGCACATACCCTTAATCCGATCACATGGCAGGCATAGTCTCTGTGTGGTCAAGGACACAGCCAAGTATAGTGATATGAGTCTTTAATCCCAGTACCAACCATAGAGACCTGGAGGTCTGTATAGACAGGCAGTGATGGGGAAGTGATGTGGTTGAGCTTAGAGCCAATGAGAAGGCAGAACAGGAAGGCAATAAAAGCGTAGGTTAGGCAGGAAGAGGTCTCTATCTTTGGGGAAGCTACGGCAGGTGGTAAGCTAAAGCTAGTTGTGGCTATTGCTCTGATCTCTTTTACTATTTCCTCTGTATTTGGCTCTGTGTTTTTTATTTACTAAGACTGTTTAGAATTTCCTCTACAGAAGGTGTATTCTTAACATTCAAAATAAAATGCAAACGTGTCTGTAGACATTATGTTCACTACCAGTTGGAACTGTACTGTTTTCAGTTTGGTTTTTGCACAAGAAAACAAATCAAAGCTACAAATGTAGACTAGATTTTCACAAAATTTCTCAAGATATAAACAAGAGTGGTATCAATGGGTCTTGAGGTAGATTGATTCCCAATTTTCTGAGAAATTGCCATATTGATCTCTAAAGTGTCTCTATAGGTTTGCACTCCCATCCACAATGAAGAAGTGTTCCAGTTACCCCATATCTTCTCCAGCATAAGCTGTCATTTGTGTTTTTGATTTTAGCTATTCTGACAGGTGTATGTAAGATGGGATCTCAGAGCTGTTTTGATTTGCATTTCCCTGATGGCTAAGCATATTGAATATTTCTTTAAGTGTTTCTCTGCCATTTGAGATTCTTCTGATGAGAATTCTCTGTGTAGGTCTATACCCCATTTTTAATTGTTTTATATGGCTTTTTTGAAGACCCATTAATACCAGTACTGTAGGAGGGGGAGAGTACTGAAAGAGGACTGGAAAGTGTGGGGGGGGGCGGTCTTTTCTGGTTCAAATAGAATACTAATGCAAGGGAAACACCTAGAAATCTACAAGTATAACCCCAGCTAAGACTCCTACCAATAGTGGATATGTAGCCTGAACTGGCCCTCTCCTGTGATCGTATTGGTGACTACGTATTGGAGCCTCCATCTAGCAACTGATAGAAACAGATGCAGAGACCCCCCCCCCCAGCCAAACATTAGGCCAAACTCGGGAAATCCTGTTGAAGGATTGTAGAAGCCAGAGGAGTCAATGACATCACAAGAAAATCCACAGAAACAACTAATCTGGTTCATTGGAACTCACAGCGTCTGAAACAACAACCAGAGAGCCTGCATGGGATCAACCTAAACTCTCTATAAGCATATGACAGTTGTATAGCTTGGTCAATTTGTGGGAATCCTAACAGTAGGAGCATGGACTGTCCTTCATGCTTTGGCTGGCTCTTGAGAACCTAGTCCTCATACTGTATCGTCTTGCCCAGCCTTAATACAAGGGGAGGGAAGGTGCTTAGTCATACTACAACTTGATATGTCATGCTTTGTTGATACCCCTTTCTGAACAGAAACAGAAGAGGAGGGATGGAGGGGAGGTGGGTGGAAGCAATGGGAAGAGAAAAAGGTGGTTGGGACGTAAACTAAATAAAATTTAAAAAGAAATAAGAAACTAATTTCTTTATATTGTAAAGAGATACCAAACTATGGGTTCTATGAGAACAATTTTCTCAGTTTCTAGAGAAAAGAAATAAGATCAAAATAGAGTATAATAATCTGCTTGAAAGTAAGCATTGTTGTGGAATACTAGTTAAAGGTGTGTTATATTCTTTTATGCTGTGGAATATCTGTTTAATGATGCAAAGATGTGTTGCATTCTTTTCTGTTACATTTGTTTAACTCTGTAAAGTTGTGTTACTTTGCCTAATATACCTGATTGGTCAAATACAGAGCTTAACAGCCAATAGTTAGGCAGGAGAGAGAAACAGGCAGGGTTCATAGACAGAGAGAATAAATAAAAGAGAGAAGAGGGTAGAGCAAGAAAAGGAGAAGGAGCTGGGCGGTGGTGGTGCACACCTTTAATCCCGGCACTCGAGAAGCAGAGCCAGGCAGATCTCTGTGAGTTCGAGGTCAGCCTGGTCTACAAAGCGAGTTCCAGGAAAGGCACAAAGCTACACAGAGAAACCCTGTCTTGAAAAAAAAAAAGAGGAGAGTAGGATGCCAGGGGCCAATCACCCAGCCACACAGCCAGCTGTGGAGAAAGAAGTAAAGAAAAGTATATAGAATAGAGAAAGTTAAGAGCCCAGAGGCAAAAGGTTGATTATTTAAGAAAAGCTGGCTAGAAATAAGCCAAGCTAAGCCCAGGCACTCATAAGTAAGAATAAGTCTCAGTATATTTATTTTTGCCCAGATATACATGAGCAAAATTCATTTAGTCTAATTTTAAAAGTTTCCATTGTCTTTCATAATCTCAATCCTGTTCAATGTCCAGTCTAAAGTCTCTTTTGAGACTCTAGGGAATCAGATAACTATAGCTTTCTGTAAAATTAAACAGCAAATTATAGATTTCCAACATACAATGCTACATTACCATTCCAAATTAATGACACTAACACTAATATCCTTAATAATTAGAGACATTTGTCCGGTACAAGTCTTGGCTGTAAAATTAAGCTTCCTAAGGCTCTTTTCCTCTCCCAAATGTACATTTTGAATTTCTTTTTGCCACACACGTTCTTTTTCATTGTTTGCCCACTTGTTACCAATAATAACCATAACAATCAACATTATTTAGTATTAAAATTTCTTCTACCAAAGAAATTAGCCCCAGACAAGGTCTTAGGAAAAGGGAAGAAGGTAGCCATATTTTTTGCCAAAATGTCACAGAATGGCCTTGGACTAGTTGCTAATATTATTCTCCTATGAAACTACTTGAGATGGGCTTTCACAGTCCACATTGGAACCATCAGCACTGTATTTCAGTCTCTACTAAAACAACCCATTATGCTCTGCTTAAAACATTCAACTGGCTTTCTAGTCTAGAAGTTCAGTCTTCAACATTGTTCCAAGACAGTGTGGTCATGTTATTCACAGCAATATACCACTTCTGTTAGCAATTTCTGTATTCAATTGATTCTCTGTTGCTATGATAAAACACTAACCAAAAGCAATTTGTTGTGGGGAGAGGTTGATTTGAATTATGTGTTCCCATCTTCAATATTGAGGAAAGTCAGTGAAGGAATTTAAACAGGAACAGAGGTGGGAATCATGGAGGAAAGTTGCTTACTGACTTGCTTTTCATAGTTTTCTCAGCTTGTTTTCTTAGCACTACCACCTGCATAGGTGTGGCAACAACCTTAGTTTGCTGACCCCAACTACATCCATAATTTATCAAGAAAATGCTCTATATACATGCCCACAGGCCAGTCTGATGGAAACAATTCCTCATTGGTGATTCTTCCTCTGAAGTGACTCTAGTTTGTGTCTAGTTGACCAAAACAAACCACCACAATGCCTCAGTGGCTGAAAGCATTTGTTTCCAAGCCCAAAGACCTGAGTTCAATATTCATTAACCACAAAGTGGAGGGAGAGAATAGATATTTCAGAATGAAGTCTTTGTCGTTTAAAACTATGGTATATTTTACAAATAGTCATAGTTAAATTAAATGTAGAATAGTATAATGCCTTTAACAATAGAATAAAAATACAATCAATGAAACAAAATTAGATGAGTTTAACCACCATTCTTCAAAACCTGAACATTTGCTAATTTCTTGTTTAAAATCCTTTTTCCACTTGCATTTCATTTCTTATTGCCTAAAAATAATGTCTATGTTAATATTAGACCTTCTGATGACCTTTTTGATGCATCAAAACAAGTTATTGATGAAATACTTTATTATTAACTAGTATTTACTCAGCAAAGGAGTTTTACTACCAACATAAAAAAATCTATAATCCATTCATGAGTATGCCAAGTTTTCCACTATTGCTTTTCAGACATCGGATAGCTACTTTGATATTCTAAGTCTACTATGCTACCTCTTATCTCTTGAAGGCCTTTCATTTCAGGATTTATCTTTGTGTTAGATTTATATTTTATGATTTTTAGTGTTGTATTTATTTACTTCAGAAATACCCAGAAAAGCTAAAATTGAAGCACTTACCTGTCTAAAATTTAAAAACCATATTGAGCATTTTAACTAATTGTACAATGTTCTCCTCCTCATTTGTGTATTATGCTTTTTTAAAGCATTTTGCTTACAATATACGGCTATTATAAATTTTCTAAAATCATGTTTTCAGAAATCTTATGATGGAGGGTATGCTAGTTTCAGAAAGCATTGTTGTGCTGTAGAAATGTTGATGGATGGGTTATTGCTTATCTTAGACAGTCTGAAATATACTTAAACTAACCCTTCACATCAACAACATGTCTTGCAACTCCTACCAATCCCATCAACTTTAGTGTTAGAGCAGTGCTTTATTTGGGGGTGAAAAAAAACCCACAATAGCAGAATGTTTTGTTTACTCTGTGTTACTGAGCCAACCTGGATCTAAGCTCTCACGTTCCTTCTCCAGTACTTCTCACCCATGATGGCCATATAGGCATATTTGTACTATAATTACACAGTACCACACAATCAAAGGGACCAAATTTCATTTATTATCCAGCTGTCAGGACCTTGACATACACTTGATTTTTTTTAAAGGCCTAACAATTTTTTCCCCTACAGTTCTGGTCTCACTCTTTACAACTCCTTACTGACTTAAGAAGCATGCTGATTCTCCCTTCAATTTACTTTTGGACTCACACTCACTCTGGGTTTCTTTTTTGGACATACACCACACACACACACACACACACACACACACACACACACACACACACACCACAGTGCTATTTTTGCCACCTATCTGAGGTTATATAAGAAAAATGATCGTAAATCTGACATAAAGATATGAATGTGAATATGAATGAGTAATGCTTTCTGCTTAGCTGTTGAGTAGCACTATAACACATTGCAAGTTTTAATCATTAATTAATACCATATACTTTAGGGTAACACCCCAGATGATACTATGCAAGGCTTAATTGAGAAAATAACTGTGCGGTATCTCTTTCTCTAATGTTTGATAATCCATGAACCATGAATTCTAGTATTTATATACAATTATGATGCCTCATAAGATTTGTTGATTCAGACTAAATATCTCAATGATTTTTGTGCATGCATGTATGAATGGGATCAAGTATAGGCACATGTACATGCAGTTGCATATCTGTGTGTTTATGTGGAACCCAGAGGATTTTGCCAAATGTTTTCCTCAATCACACCTCACCTTATAGTTAGAAACATGGTTTCTCAGTGGGCTAAACTGGCCAGTGAGTGAGTGGGATCCTCATGTGCTTAGCTCCACAAGCTGAGATTCCAGATGTACCACAAAGTTAAAACATAAAAAAGATAGTCTGGGTGTGGTGGCACATGCCTTTAATCCCAGCACTTAAGAGACAGAGGCAGGTGGATCTCTGTGAGTTTGAGGCCATATTGGTCTATGTAAAAAAGTTACAGGACAACCAGTACTACATGGAGAGACCCTGTTTTAAAAAACAAACAAATAAAATCCCCAAAAAAATAAACAAAACATAAAAATATGCATGCTGAGAAAACATACCCAGGTCTCCATACCTCACTGCCTGAACCATCAGGCAGGCTCTCTTGTCAACTGTTTTAAATAGCAGTGACGGTGTCCGGATGCTGCCATCAATGCTGGTATATTGAAGTTTTCCATTAAAGCAGAGTGGCCATTGAAGTGATGATTTTTGGTGCTGATTCAAGTCATATGTGATCCAACTTTCAAAAATTCTACTTAAACACACCACATTTCAGTGAAACCCTTCATTATTTAGGCATTTTAAGCAGTCATTTCTTCTCTTGATTTAGGCAATATTTTATCTGTACCAATATTATTTACACATTATAACATGAACACTATATGTAAATTGTTATACTGTTAAATTAAAAAAAAAAATCCATGGGTCATTTCCGTATAGCTGTGTCCTTTGAGATAAAGCCTTTCATATTGGTTAGAAACACCACAGAACTCAGGATGTTCTAAAGGGTGGTGACATATTTTATCCTTCTGGAAAGCCCAACAAGCTCAGAAATTAAACAATAGAATAGCTCCTGGAAATCACTGACACTGAGCAGACTCAACAGACCCCTCCTTTCTCAAGTTTATACAAGTAGTAAGGATTTCTAAGAGATACTCTTCAACAAACCAGTACTGTGGACAGATAGGAGACAACAAGTAGTAAGGTGGAGCTGAGAGAGGATCTCAGCCCTTTTGGATGGAGGAACAGAAGAGATAGAAAATCACTGGTGGCTCCTCTGCTGCTTTTCTGATCTTTCAGGTTCTTATCCTGATACTTGACTCCTGATTTTTTATTGATAAAATCTAATTAGATAAATGCATCAAAAGAAGAATGTGACTATCCATTTTTTTTTATTTTTTTATTTTTATTTTTTTTTTAATTTATTTTATTTTATTTTACAATATAATTCAACTTTACATATCAGCCATAAATTCCCCCTTTCTCCCTCCTCCCGTCCCGCCCCCCTCCCCCCGGCTCGCCCCCCTCCCCCCGGCCCACCCCCCATTTCCATCTCCTCAAGGGCATAGACTCCCCCGGGGATTGAGATCGACCTGGTGGAGTCAGCCCAGGCAGGTCTAGTTCCCTCCTCCCAGGCTGAGCCTAGGGTCTCTACTAAGACCCAGGTTTCAAACAGTCAATTCATGTACTGAGCACAGGGCCCGGTTCAAATGCCTGTATGCCTCTTAAACAGATCAAGCCAATCAACTGTCTCATCCATTCAAAGGGCCTGATCCAGTTGGGGGCCCCTCAGCCATTGGTTCACAGTTCATGTGTTTCTATTCGTTTGGCCATTTGTCCCTGTATTCCATCCATCCCTGGTCCCAACAACTCTTGATCACATAAACCCTCCTCCTTCTTGCCTATTGGACTCCCGGAGCTCCACCCAGGGCCTGACCGTGGATATCTGCATCTAGTTCCCTCTGTTACTGGATGGGGTTTTTTTTAGCAATAGACCCTTACATCACCGAGTTTCTTACCCTTCTAAAAAGCACTACATATGATATACATGAGTGAATTTCTTCAAGTGCCCTATTCAAGCCATAAAGTTAAGGTAAAACATTGTATCTGAAGAAGGGATATAGTGAGACAAGAATTACAAAGGGTCGTGTGGGACTTATTTTGACACTAATTTAATTCTACTATGAATGAAATAGTTTGACTCTTCAAAGTTCTCAGGTATATAACTATGCATTCAATACACCAGGGAAAATTGTTATAAACTTCAATAATTTTTTAGAATCCCATCTTATAATAACACAGCAAATCTTTGGTATGCCCTATATGTTTATTTTAGTTAAATTGAATTTTATAAAGAATTCAGTAAAAATTTCAAACATTACCAAAGTTGGGTTCTACCGGCTTCATTTATGTGAGCCTTTGAAGTAGTGATAAGTAGAACAAAGGCAGAAACTCAAAAATATTTTAACTAGATACATGAAGCAATGAATAAGAAGATGGGTAGATACCTACTCAGTCATGCATATAATTTCAATCTTAAATTCACTGTGGTTATAGTAAATTACATTATTGGTACATCCAATAATGTCAGAAGAAATACATTTCTATAATCTTGTTACATTAGTGATGCACTTAAAGCGTTTTTATATATTTATTTGCATATTCAAAGCATTATTATACTTAAACAATCTGAAAATAATGTGAGTTTAAGTTTTTATCACAAATAAATCATCATGTAAAAAGCAGAAAGGACTTGGGCATTTCTTTTAATTTTTGAGATTACAATATAATTACCACATTTATTTCTTCTCTTCCCTCCTTCCTAACCCTCAAAGGTACTCATCCTTGTTCACCTTCAAATTCATGGCCTCTTTTCTATTTTACTGTTAGTTCACGTAGCTGTGCATAGGTAGATTCATATATATTCCTAACTAAATTATTTATTCCACATAATGCTACCCGTGTGTCTTCAGAGCTGACAGTTTAGCACTGGACAACCAATTGATGTGCTCTTCCCCAGGCAAGACCACCTTTACTTCTTCCAGATTTACTTGGTTGCCTTTTAGTTCTCTGCATAGGTTTGAGGTTCTGGCAAGTTAATTTGTGTCAACTTCGTTCACCTCACGTTTGGGTGGCCATGTTGACGAGACTTTACAGGTGTAGCCTCTGATGTTACTATGAGACCTAATCTCACAGCAAAAGCTCAGATTCTCTGAACCTTAAAATGATCTCACCCCTCCCACGTCTACAACATTCCTTGAGTCTTAGGTGCTGGGATGTTTTGTAGCTGTATCCACTGGGACTGGGCTGTCCAATCCTGCATTTTATTGGTTATGGTTTTCTGTAAGAAATGTAAAAAGGTATTTTGTAAAGATTATATTTCACCAAACCAATGAATTCAGTTGCAATGAGTGCATTTTTGGATAAATTACCTAAAATTATAATTACTTTGAAAGCACTACATGGAAGGTTATTTTTCCAAAAATATGATATATAGATTTAAATGAACATGAATTTTCTCCTCAAGGTGCTTAAAGAGTATAGAATCACCATATATATAAATAATCACATTGCATCATGACTGTGGTTAAAACACCAAGACATATACATTTTCCTTAATTGCATAGGTTCTCATAGAATGACAGACAGCATTATAATATATATAGCAACATTTATAGATATGCCACACACATATATGACCCATAACATTATATCATATATACACCAACATGTCTATGTCACAGAACATATAGCATTATATGTGTAAATCTCTCTCTATATATAATATGTATATGTACACACATCGGGAAAGAGTTGCAGCTTCCTATGCACACTTGAAAATTCAGTGCTATGCCTTGTTAATGGAGTAGTTTTGCAAAGCAAGCATAACTGGTAAAGATGATAGAGACGACAGCTGGCTACCCATATGTGATCCTATGAAAGAAAAGACTTTGACAGGTGTCATCGAGAGAATGCAGTGAATAAATTTTAATAATTAAAATGATGAATACAATGGTTCTAAGTTAGATAAAAATATTTCTACTGACTAGAAATCTGAGCATTCCATCTATCCCAAAGCTACCATACATACAAAACTAACCAAAGAATTATTCAATTTGATAAAATGTTGCAAGTATATTGCTGCTTTATGAGTTTTAAGAATATTTTGATACTTATTTAAATATCTACAATACACTTGCATTTTCGGATCTTACATTATAATTCATAAATGTTATCCAATGATATGCTGTTAAATTATTTATGCTTTTCCTTAAGGAATAAGTAAATCGTTAATACTATATAAAATGACCTTTGTGCTAGTTAGAAGGCTCAGTAGTTAAAAGTTCCTGACACACAGGCCTGACAACCTGAACTTGATCCAAAATACAATATAATAATATAATATAATATAATATAATATAATATAAATAAAAATATAATAGTCGAGACAGAACTGACTTTAGGATGTTACCCTATGATCTCCCAAGATACGCCTTACCCTGTGCTCATCCAACACATGCACTCATGAGGTCCATTATTTTTTGTCAGCTTGGCAAAATTTGGAGTCATGTGAGAAGAGGGTACTTTCGTTTGAGGAACTGCCTCCTGTGGGAATGTTTGTGAGACATTTTCTTGATTGACGACGGATGCATGTGGGCCCCGACCACTATGAGGGTACCACTACAGGGCTGATGCTCCTGAGGCGTATATGACTACAAGCCGGGCAAGCCATAAGTTACCTTCCTCTATGATTTTCCTGCCTCCAGGGTCCTTACTTGAGTTCCTGCTTTTGCATCCCCTGATTATAGACTGTAATGTGTAAGTTTATCACAGGAATAGAAAGCAAACAAATACATCATACACATACACATACAGAGAGAGAGAGAGAGAGAGAGAGAGAGAGAGAGAGAGAGAGAGAGACTGAGTGACAGAGAACAACAGAGACAGAAAAATAATAAAATATTTTAAATGCCAAGTCATTGATTTTGAATTGGAAATGAATGACAAAAGAACCTCACTGGTTAGTAGGCCAATTGTTCTCAGTACTGACTCTCACTTTACTCCTGAGGCGTTACCATAGAACGTACTCAGTAATGACAGAAGGAAAATTCCAGCAATTTCCTTGTGGAACAACATGTAAATTTGTTCTCATGTTTTCATACACCTAGTTTCTTTACAAATTAGACACAGAAACTTTGCCTAAGAGTTACTTAGTAGCAGATTTATCTATTTACCTTTTGGAAAGTTAGAACATAGCAATTTTTATCAAGGCAACAGTAGTGTGCCCCAGAAGGATTTTATACAGAGTGCTATCTCTTTGACAGAAAAGAGAGATAGCAATTCATTTCAAATAAACATCTTAAGTGAAATAACGGTGAATGATTTACTTAAATTTACAGCACAAGAAATGTAAAATAATACAGATAACTTAGTGTTTGGGGTTATAACTTTCTTATGTTGGTTAAAAAATGGTTGTAAAAATAAGAAGTAAATTAAAAGCATAGCAGAAACAGCAAACTAACATATTTCTGCAAAATTCCAGATAAGCCATAACACTGAAAAATATACATAAACATGTAATTCTTTTTAACTACAATGTCTTTAAAATGACATATTCTGAAGTAGATTTTGTTTGACATGTATTCTAATTCAGCATTATTTTATCCAGAAGAACAAGATATTTCATGAATACATAAATTCAGGGTGAAAATGTATTTGTCAATACTTCACTGATGGCTTAAGCAGTGGTTATATTCAAATGCAAGGGTTTATAATTTTCCCTTTAGTCTAACTTAATAATTATATAATATAATTTAATTGTTCTTCATTTAAATGCAGTTCTGTAGCTAGACCATTTAGTTCAATCAGTGATATTCACACCAACAGTAGAGAACAGATTTTGCAGTGAATTAAGAATTTAAATAAATAAAATAATTGAGAAAATTGCAAGTGTTTTCATTCTATCTTTTTCTAATTTGGAGTCATTTAAAAAAAGTTCTGTTTTTCATGCTCACATTCGTGTGAACAGAAGTAAGAAAAGTAGGTAAAACACAGCCCATCCAACAGAACATTCGGAAAGCGTTTGCGGAGTAACTGTAATTAGGGATATCCCACTAACAGCAAAATGTTGTGTTGTGGTGACACTGTTTAGAAGAATGGAAGCAGCACCACTAGGTGTTTAAGGTGAATGATACCAGACTTTAAAAACATAAGTAGTAAAGAAGAATGGACTCTGTTTCTCCTAAATACAGAACTTCACTAATGTCACTGATGATCAAAAAATGCACACACATGTTATCACAATTACAACATTATTTGTGAACGTATTATTTATTAGCTACAAAGTCCTTTTTCTTTTATGCTTGGTCCCCATTGAACTCAACTCTTGGAAACTCCCCACATAGGATGCTTTATTTACATGAATGCTGATTATTTATAGCTAACAGATCCAGAGTTATATGTGATTACACTGTTATTCTTATTATTGGAAACTTGCTGAAAAGATAATTGGAACCTGTTCACACTGGGTCTTTCTGTCACCATTTTCCATTAAATCTGTGTGTTGTGCTTGCAAGAGAAAATAATGTCAAAATAAGAATAGCCTAGAAAATGAAAATAAAAAAGCAGTTGAAGGTGATTTGAGAAAGGTATGAAAGGAAAATCCACAGACAAGTACATATGTGGTTCTTGTCCCTGACTCTGTCATTTCCTGAGGAGAGTGTGAGCACAGATAATGCTTGTCTCAGATAATGAGTTCTTACATTATAAACAAATTTTGCAATCTGAATAGAAGAGAACTATAGAAGAATGTCATCCTGGAAGATATAAACCTTAGAAGAGCACAGAAACAGTTAAGCAAATGATAAAGAATTATAAAAAAATTGTGATCAAATAAATACTTAGGTGCCTAGTTTTTCCTCATATATCCTGCCAACACACTGAAATAAAAGAAAGTAATTCCAAAAATAACTGCAAGTTAGTAGCCAAAATTAGAAGACATTTTAAGCATAATCTCTGTGTCTAGTCAAACAAAAAATCTCCCTTAAAAAAAAATCAGTCACTTTTATTTCTGTATTAATAAATTTTCTTATTTCCTAGTATCCACAGGTTAGCACATTTTTGGTATGTTTTCAACATTTCCTCTGATCCTGCCAATTGTCATATAAAAAATTCTTCATTCTCTGTTGTATAAAATTGATTTAGACATAGAAACAAATGATATAATATAAAAATATAAATGCCTCCAACATAATTTTCTGAAATTTGTATCTCTTGAAATTTAACCAATTAATTTAATTCATTAATATTCCAGGGAAAGAATCAATGTAAATATAAAATGATAAAGTGATGGAATACCTTCCTTCCTATGTAACATAGGTACTTAGTACTGACATGAGTGGTGTGGACTGGAGATATCCCCAGTGTGTGGAAAACTTTATGCATATCCCAGCTAGCAAGACTCTGATCCTAGTGCACAATGCACAGGTGCAGGGTGTTACAGTGCCCAGGAGGTCATCCTCCACAGCATACTATTTAATCCAAACGTTAAGGAACATGGGATTGAGAGACCCCCAACTTAGATGGCACTATGTGTGCTGGATAGTTTTTGCCAAGTTAACATAAATTAGAATACCTGAGAAGGAGAGACTCTAATTGGATATTGTCTCCATCAGCTTGGGCATGTCTGTGAAGCATTTTACAATTGTATTTCATGCAGGAGGGCCCAGGTGACTGTAAGCATCATCATCCCTGGAGAGGTATGACTGAGCTGTATAGGAAAGGTAACTGAGCAAGCCAGGGTGTGGGGTCAAGTTAGTAATAGTGTTCCTCCAGGATCTTTACCTCCATCCCTGCTTCCAGGTTTCTATACTGTACTTTTTCTCTGACTTCCCTCGATGATGGTCTGTAACCTTTAAGCAGAAATAAGCAAACCATCTCTTTTCCAAATTGTTTTATGTCAGTGTTTTATCACAGGAACAGAAAGCAAAGTAAAACAGAAATCTTTACTAAGACTGGAGTATTGCTGTGAAGACTTGTCTATATCATTTCATAGGAAGATTGTGGAAGCATTTGAAATGTGGGGCTGATTTTAGTACAGTGTTAGATCTCATCAGCCACAGTCATATCATAAGACGTTTATAATTTATTAGTGTGAGAAGTCTTCTACTGCTAACTGGACAAGGAAATGAGATGCTCTGCTCCCTGTCATTCTTATTAAACATGATCAGTTTTGCAGCAAGGTCACCAGCATATGTTTAAAATACACTTTTAAAATTCCACTTAATTAGCACTAACATGTCAATGCAATGTGGTCAGCAAGGAAGAAGTTAACTTATACGTCAATATAATACAATATAAAACTCTGTCTCAAAAAACGAAATCAAACCAGAAACAAAACCAAAAAAATCTAATATATGTCCCTATCCACTCCTTCTGAGTATAAGATACAATCTAATGCTACCTTCTAGTGAATGCAGGACTTCAAGTAAGGAAGTTTCCACTTTGCAGCTCTGCAGACACAGAGTGAAGCTGCACCACAAAGGCAGGACTCTTCTGACATGAGAGAACCCCAGAGCTCATATATTCAACAAGGTCATGTGGATTATCATCACTTGTATTATTGACAAACAACAGAGAAGTGCATGTGTTTTTAACATTGGTGAGACAGAATGACAAGCAACATGACACTGTAAATGCAGAGAAATTGTAATACTTTAGAATTTGATTTCTGTCTGATTTAAGAGTAAAAAAAAAAGTGGGAGAGCATGAACAAGCCAGTGTCTGATGTCCCAGCTTTGATTTTTTTGTTTTGTTTTTGAGATTGTAATATAATTACAACATTTCTACCTCTCCTTTCCTCCTTGCTCCCTTTCAGGTTCATGGCCTCTATTTTTCAAAAATTTTTATTGTGCACATATGTGCACATGCACACACCACACATACACACACACATACACACACACACACACACACACACACACACACACACACACACCATTGGATTCCAGTGTGAATGAACTATTTTATACATGTGTCATAGTTTATATATCTACAATGCAACTATGCTATGTAACCAGTATTAATGTTAAACACCACTCCACAGAAGTTGTAATGACTGAGACACTCAATTATTTTACTGCTGCTTAGCAGAAAATCCAGATTATCCCTCCTGAAATGACTCATGCTCTCAAACTAATAATTCAAGGTAATTAATGAATGTAAAGGACCTGAGTTATTATAGGAAAATTTTAAACAAGTTGGAATCCAGTCCACAAATTGTCAATACTCTTTCTGGAAGAGTTTGCTGTTCTTGCAAATTACACCTTTGTGCTATCATGGGTTCACATTGCTGTTATGCAAGTCTGTGGGAGTGGGGAGTAGGAGTTAGAAACCATTAAGTGTCTGGATCGGTATTTTAAGGGAATATAGGTATATATGTGTATGAGGATGACACTGTTATATAAGTACAGATGTCCTTGAAATGATGAATGTCATTTAAAATGACAAAACAATGTTAAGATTTATTGCACAACAAAAAGACAGATTCCAACCTTCATAATCAGTTATTCTCACAGTAGATTTCTATTGTAGAATACACAAGACAAAAATTACTCTTCAAAATAAAACAGGAAAAATTTGAAAATGATTATAGAAGACAAATGTCTATATTGTGGAATGACTTGTAACATAATTGAGCCATTGCAAAACCAATGCTGTTGAAATCTTACACCTGAGTAAATATTTTCACTGACAGCTTGAATTTAGCTATCATGGAAATTCGGCACTTTGTAATGTTTCATCCAAGGCAATACTTGCAGAAAAATAAAAGGAAAGGGACAAAGAGTACTGTTGAAATGTCCATTGCTATATAAGATATCACATCCAAAGAAAACTAAAGGTTTATGACATTGTCATTCATAAGTCTGTATTAATAGTTGTGCATACATAAAGTGTAAAACTACAACTTCTGAGGAATGTTTATAAATCTCCCTGTATAACCATGGGGCATAGGTAATTTTTAACAAGCTTCTAATGAGCAGTGTGTGGGTTTATTTGTAGATATAATGGAGAGCATTCAAAAATGAATAGAAATTTATGACACATAGGTGTCTCACAAAATCTATTACATTTAGATTTTTAATAAAATAGAAATATAGGAACCTTTAGACAAAATTCAATATTGAAATATTTAAAAATACAAAAGGGATCTGAAATGACTTCAAAATATGTTAATTCAAAAACTTCAAGTTACCCCAACTTCAACTTAATCACATTTCAACTTTGACAAGGAAGGTGAGGAATTTTACAAGAGTCTTGCAACTGATGAATCTACTGATGAGTTGACATCTGTGTGAGGCAGACCATGGATGAAACTCATACTACCCCTCCAGTGGACCAGAATAAAACTAGTTGGTCAGTATCTAGATTTTAAAGGTAGGTTTAATTTGAAAATATTTTAATGTAATTCCATTTATTTTGTTTCTTAAGCTGCATACACAAATATTACTTTTATTTTTTTCATTTTTCCTCTGAAAAATACATACATGTGTACAATATATCTTGTCTGTGTCCATTCCACAATCTTTCTTTCAACTCCTTCTGAACAATCACTCTAGATCTTTCCTCAATTTCAAGTCCCTCTCTTTTAGTTTTTCATAACCCACTGAGTACAATTAGTACTTTCTCTGTGTTCATGGCATGCGGGTTTCTCCACTGTGACATGGGCAATCTACCAATTGCCACCACTCCCAAAACTGATACTTCCTGTCCCAGAAGCCTTCAAATGCCAAAAGCTCCCCAGTTAGTTCTGGGGACTCATGAGACACTCCCTTCTACCATGATAGATTTTTTTAATTGGTTTTATTTTGTGCATTTGTATGTGTAACAGGCATGTCAGGTCCAAAAGACTACATTACCCAGCACACCTTCTTATCTCTCAGATCTCACAATCTTAATGTGTTCTCTTGTGAGATTCCTTTAGCATTGTGGGTAAATGGTGATAAATATATCCCAACTATTGCTAGGCAATCAGAGTCACTCTTTTCAGCACTTTCAGTAGTTATCAGCCTCTGTGTTTTCCATTACCCAAAGCATTTCTGACTAAGGCTGAGGGCAACACAAATACATGGCTACAAATGTATATATTTAAGGGATTTTGACAACTTGACAATTTAATAAAACAGCATCAAACATTCTCTGATGGGACCTGCAAATTCCCTAGCTATGAGTTCCATGCATAAATTCCTTCCTGTGGAACAACCCCAAGTCCAATAGAGAGTAGTTGGTTATTACAATAGTCAGTCTTGCTGGATTTGCACCAGTGGGCACGTCGTGAATGACTGGTTGGTATTGTAGCTTGGACACTGTCTCTGAGTCAACAGGACCCATTCTTGTGAAAGAAGCCAAATGTACTTTGTAAGGAATCTCAGTGTAAACCTGTCTTAAGTTGTTGTGCACTTGGGACTGAGTTAATTATTATCTGAATACTTTTTTTCAAAAATTGCACTGTGCTTAAATATGGCTAAAGTAAAATGATCTGGATCAGAATCTAGAAGTCCTGGTCCATCACCAATTACCATAAAATCGGGCTGAGCCGAGTTTCATTCTTGTCTCTTCATGGATCGTCATTTTTCCTCTGTCCATTGTAAAGCCTGCAGGAGAATCACCACACCACTGCCTAGAACAAGTTTTACATTTTACTAATACCTCTGCCTGTGGGTGTCAGGATTGGCCTGGCCCTAAGATAACATAGAAGTCACTTAGGTTGTTGGAAAGCACAAGTGACCTCACTCATTAGAGTGGGTTTATGGTCTAAAAACAATGCTCAAGATTTAGGGGAAAGGTCTCAGAAAAGTAAATACATAAATTTGGGGAGATAGGGGCAGAATATGTCTCACCAGACAGCAAAGGATCACCAGGTTATAAAACTACATCATTCTTAGCATTCCTGGGAGAGCAGCTATGCATCTCATTCCATTAAAGAGGTGAGCTGTGTGTCCAACCTTCCTGGTTTCTCCAGTGCTTATCTGCTTGCACAGGGCCTTTTTGTCCTCTACACAGTGGTGTCCCATGCCTTTAATCCCAGCACTCATACTCAGGAGGCAGAGGCAGGTGGATCTCTGTGATTTCGAGGTCAGCCTGGTCTACAGTCAGTCCCAGGACAGCGAGGTCTTCACAGAGAGACCCTGTCTTAAGACAACAAATAAACAAAAAGTTAAAGTTTACTGGGAGAGAAGTCATTTGTTTAGTGGTGGGGTCCTGGGTAAGTGCGCACATGTTAGGAAATACGGCCATTCATGAGAACCATCCTAACTAAACTTACTGAATCCCGAAATCCAAAACAATGGACAAAAGACATGAAAACAAGAGAGTGCTTGTTGGGATAAGGGGTTCACTGGGACTGAGAGGAGTAAGAGTACCCAGATTACACATGTGTAAAATTGTCAAATAATAGCAAAAAAATAAATAAATAAAATTCAAGCAAATAAATAGTCACTCCAAGAGATTGAGAATCTACTTCTCTTCATAGTTTGACCAAACTGGAATTTGTTAAAGGTGCTTGTTTTATTTTTACTTATGTGTATGTATGTCTGAATGAGGTATATGTGCATGTGATTGCAGGTATACTCAGAGGACAAAAGAAGGCATGGGATTCCTTAGGGATGGAGGTACAGGTAGTTGTGATCTCCATGACAGTATTGGGAACCCAAATCCAGTCCCTTGTGAAAGTTATTTGACCAATGATGAGATTTAACCAAATAGCCATCTCTCCAACCCACAGAAATATAGTTTTTAAAACACACCCATGGTAAATTCTTGGCTGAACACTATGGTCAAAGGTTATTAAATCATTTTTTTGTTGCAAAGAACATGGTCATTTACAGAATATGATGATCCAATGGAAATACAACCTCAAATAATAGAAACTAAAGGGATCTGAGTATAAAAGATCATTGCAGATCATGTGTAAGTGGCAAAGAATACATACTGGAATTTTTGTCAACAAATAATAGTAATCTAAAGGAAGCAGAAGCTTCCATAAATGAATTAAACTGGTTTCCTCACTGTCTATGTTTTAAGTTTTAAAATATAGTTCCATAAGAATGTAAGCCTTACATACTTAGCACCTTTTCAAGATTTTTAACATATTTTAAAATAAACCTTTTATTTGTTTTCTATGTGTTTAAGATGTTTCTCTGCAGAGAAGAGAACATTTTACAGAAGCCAGATATCTGTTCACACTAGAAGACAGGGTTCATCAACTAACCAGCCCACAGAAAGAAAGCAGTAGGGGAAACAACTGGAAGACTATGCTAGTGTTGCCTATTTACTTAGGGAAATATTCACATCCAATTAATTTACATGTTTTGAAAAGCAAGAGGCAGTAATTTTTAAGTCATATTCTCCTCTATGTACTATGTTTTCTGATCAAGATTTTATTGGCTCAACATCCGGCAACATATTCAAATAATTCTAAATTTCTCTATTTCTACATGCTTAAAAGCTATTGGGTATTCTGCTATTTCTCCCCTGTGATTGCAGGTGATTGTGTCTATCTATTTGATCAGGGCTCTCTTTACAGTTTGGAAAACTAGAGCAGCACAATTCCATCCCACGTTATATGCTTTCTGTGCATGAGGTTTTTGTTTTGTTTTTTTCTTTCTTTGTTTTTTTTTTCAGGATTTTTCTATCTGCTCTGTGACCACATGAGGATTAAGTTGATGGATCACTGCTGTATCCAGCCACCAAGAACAGTAATTTTCACATTGTGGTTACTAAGTTTTTGTCTATTTTTCTATTTTCTTTTATAAAAAGGAATTGAACACTTTATGTAAAATATTATTTTTGGTGCTAGGGTGGGACATGATTAAAGCTTAGGAGACACAGGCAGTGAGCTAGAGAGATTGCTTCAGTTAAACATGAAAGCCAGGCTGTAAGAAAAGAGGTCAAGGCCTGAACGGGGACTAGTGTTCGAGAATGGTGGAGACTCTTGCCGATTAGATTTGGCCCATCATAGGATGAGACTCTTCAGCCAAACTCAGTGTCAGGTAAGGAGCCATCCTACCTAAACTAGTTAGCAAACAGGCAGGTGCTCAGGAGTGATACAGAACAAAATGGAGGCACAGCATGAACATTTACAAGAGAAAATAATTACGTTTGCATTTATCCTCGTGTCTGAATGGGTCATATATGACAATAACAGTGGGAACTATGACAGGGTAGAGCTTCTGATGTAGTAATATGGGTGCTTCTTGAGGGAAAACTACTCCATATTGCTGAAGGTTATGTCCTGAGGAAGAAGTACGACCTTTGACCATGTTAATATCCCATCCTGCCTCTTACAGGGAATTACTGACACTCCTATGGCTATTGGCATGGAAAATTTACATTCTCTCTCTCTCTCTCTCTCTCTCTCTCTCTCTCTCTCTCTCTCTCTCTCTCTTCATCTCCCTATCTTTCTCTCCACCTTGTGTGGATGTATGTGTGGATGTATAGATATAGGGAGATATAGAATAGATATAGATATGAATATATGTGTGTGTGCATGTGTGTATGAATTCTTCATCCATATGAGTATGAGGGTGCATGTGCCAGTGCATACACGTGTAAAGGCCAAACAGAATGTTGAGTGTCTTTGTGTATTTGTCTTTTGTTGTCTCATGATAGGGTCTTTCACTGAACTAGAAGTTCATCATTTTGTCTGTGTTGGACAGGCAGCAAGCTCTTTAAGATCTGCCTATCTCCACACTGTGATATTGGATTATTGCTATGCTTAGCTCTTCCTAGGATTTTTTCATGACTGCCAGGGATTCAGACTCAGGCGCTCATTCTGCAGAATAAGATCTCCTACTCATTGAACCATCATCCCAGAATCCATGTACTTATGCTATACAATGATGATCACATTAATTGGTTGTAGAAATAAATCCATTATTGAATAAGGGACTGTGGAGATGTTTCAGTGGTTAAGAATACACACTGCTCTTTGGAGACCCAAGTTCAGTTCCTATAAACCAGTAGCTCACAACTGCCTGTGACTCCAGGATCAGGACAACTGATACTCTTTACTGGGGTTTTTGGGCACCTGCAGTCATATGCCCCCACATAGACACACGTGTACACATTATTTAAAAAATAAATCTTTTTAAACATTAAAGTAAATAACAAATAATGAACAAAAGCAAGTAAACAAGTAAATAAATAGATAATTGCCCCTTCCTCCAAATATAATTATACTTCTTAAATGACTAAATTTCTGCAATGTATTTTACACATTATTTAATCCTTTAAAGTACCTGCAATACAGACAACATTACATAATAATCCAAACTTTATTAGTTTTATTATTTGGACAGAAAAATTTAATTAGCTTTTATGCCTAAAATAGTAAGTGATAAACTCATATATCTAAACTAGTCCATCCCATGCCTGATTTTCATCTCAAACAGTCAACCCAATTTAGCATTATTGCAACCAAATAAGAAGTCAAACTACTGAATTAAGAATGTTATCTGTGAGATTTATGGTTAACACAGCCATTTTTAGCAACTGTATCTTAATTCTCTGGAAGGTTGGATCTTTGCACCCAAACACAGTACATCATTAGACATTTAGTTCACTAACTAGGAGATAAAGGGTCATGCACAAGTTCTTCTAGTCACTAAATCCTGATTCAGAGTTATTTTAATCATGTGCTGCCTGGTGTTCTTGATGGCTAAATGGATATAAGAACGTAAGCTATTAAGTGTATTGAGTATCAGTCATACATTGAATAATACATAGAGAACACCAAAAGACAATTTTATAACCTCACTAAACATCAGTCTGTCAATAGTTCACAATGCAAAGATACATTTCCATAATTCACTATCCTTCTCTCTTTAGTGTGCTACTAGGAATTAAGGCATGTATAAATCAGAGTTTCAATGAGCAGAAATATAGAAATTCAGCATGATTATCGTTCCACAGAACATTTATTTCCCACAACTAGGACACTTATTTGTGTGTGAAAAGAACTTTTCCAATCTTGACAAGTACTGGAGGCCTTTCAGAGCTTTACCCTCGCTGTGTATTCTATACTCTTTGCTGGGCTGGGTGGGGAAAAACAAGTCACCTTGCATGTCTGTTTCAGAAATTTGATCCCTTGGATCACAAGATTTCACAACAGGCATCAAAATGTCATTTTAAAGCCATTTTATACATTGAGCTACTATTCAATTTTAAAGGAACTAAAATACTAGAAATAGAAAAGGAATGATAAGCATGATACATTAGATAGAAGAATTTGAATGGACTAAAATAATATGAGAAAACAAGAAAACAGCAAGAAGAGAACAGTTCATCTCACACTGGATCAACACTTACCTCACAAGCTGAATATTACACAGAAGAGGATCAGCATGTAGCATGGCATGCAACAGTGTACCTTCTGAATAGAATGCAGAAACTTAAATGTATTACACTTATTATAATCAAGGTTAAAGTTGATGAGATGGGTGTCTATGGAGAGAGGGGAGGGGAATAAACAGCAAGAAGAATTCAAAGAGGCCTTAGTTGATATTGAGGGGAATTGTGCAGGAAATACAACTGAGATAAAAACAGAGCAGAGTATGGATATGTGAGACAGTGTTAGACAATGACCAGCACTGGATATCAGCAAGGGAAGCAAGTTCTAGAATGATATTGGGGATGATAATGAGTGGTGACTTTTAATTTGAGTCATCTCCCTGAAGAAAATGGGAAGCTAGTACAGAGGTCTTTAAAAACCAACTAGGCTGACAAGGTGAACCACTCAATAAAGTTACCTACCAAGATGGCTCTGTGAGTAAAGGGACCTGTCACCTACACTGATGACCTACATTTGATCCCTAGAACCCAAATGGTGGAAAGACAGAATAGACTCTCCCAAGATGTCCTCTGATAGACACTGAGACACATAACAGGTATTTCTCAGGTTTTTATATTCATGGGTATTCATGGACATGCACCCAGATATAGACAAGTACCCACCAAAAGTACACACACATGCACACAAAATGTATAAAGCTCTTGGGGATGGTTTGTTTTGATTTTTAATATTTTAGCCAATTTATTTGACCTATTAATTTCAGGCTTATGCAACCTGATATTATTATATTATTCTTCACCTTTAAATTTTCATTGTGGAGAAAGAAGGTTAGAAATGTTGGTGACCCTATACAAACCTTTTCTACCTTACAGCTTTGAGAAAATATGAGTTTCTAAATGTCATGAAATGCAATGGGGAAATATATGGAAATAAATGAGTTAGCTAAGCCTTTCCTCCTGAGCCAGATAATGAGTTCTCCCCTCTTCATCTCCTCCAGGCCCTGCTGTCAAGGATTAGCATCTGCCTTCTTCAAGGGATGAAGCTAATGTGACATAGGAGAGTTGGTGTTAGGACTGTGAATGTTATGATGATAGGCAGAGCAAACATGGTATTTAGACCAGGTTGTGAGCTTCCTAGGGACAACATTTCCCTAATTGTACATGAGGTCAAAGGGAGAGCATAACTCATGGGCATTGAATATCAAACCCAAGAATTTGGTCTACAGCAGAGTTCTATAGAATAGTAATTACACCAGATATTAAGTTCTTGCTGAAATCAATTCAAACCCAATATTGATGTAAAATGAATCAGTAATATGTCACTATACAACTTTTTATATTATCAATATCAATCTAGGTTTTGCCAGATTCTCACAGCAATCCCATCAGCCCTGGCTTGCTATGTTTCTCTGGTGGAATGTTGAGTATTCTGAGAATTTAATGATCTTTACTCTATCCTCCAGGTAGTATCTGTACCTCTAAGTAAACTTACTAGGTCCCACGCATATGTCCAATTGAATTAAGTTGCTAACACAAATCTTAGATTAATTTCTTTGGGGTCATCTTAAAGATGGGCCCTAAGATATTTAATTGACAGATTTCTATTGAGATTGCAATTGTATCAGTGCGATTTCAGCACCTTGTTTTGTTGTGAAATTCCTTCATTAATTTTCTCATTTATACCCACAGTGCGGATAGCCAGAAGAGATCCATGTAGAAGATCCTTTGGTCTCTGGACACATGAAGAATATGTGGATGTGGAAGTCCTTGGGGGCAGAGCATGGATCACACACTGAGATGTTTCGAGCGTGTTAAACTACAGAGAAGGAATGGAGCTTTGAACGAGGCACGTAACAGTTGGCTCTACACCTTGTCATTTTTGTGAAAACATAAAAAACAGCTTGCCTAGTGATAGGAATCATAGCTACTATCACCAAAGCTAGAACCTACAAAAATTATCAATTAAAGTTAATTCAGAAATCAATGTCTCAAAATAGAAAACTGATCTATATACATATGCATATAAGCAAAAAAATTTACTCAGTGATAATATACAAAGCACCTTCTGAGGTTGTGAACTTTGTTCTCTTGGGTTTTCCTGATTTTTGAGCTTGCTCTCCCTTGTTTGCCTGTTGGTATATCATTACTAATTATTTTGTTTTTTATTTTTTGTTTATTAAGGACTCCATAGATAAAACTTCTGAACTAAGTAAGCCACTCCAAGTCTACCCGTTATAGAGGCACAATGTTTATTACGGTGCTATTCATAGTCCTTAAGTTATGAAATCAACCTATTCCATTTGTTTCTGGTGGAAATGGGTCAAGAAAATATGGTGTATGTGCACAATGTTGCTTTCTAGCCATAAAGATCTAAGCTATGAGATTCTTAGAAAAGTAGATATAACTGGAAATAATCACATTAAGCAAATTTAGCCACCTCAGGAGAAATGAGTGTTTTGTTTGTCAGTTGTGTTTTCTAAATCTTATATAGATACATAAAATCATGTGTGATTATATAGTATTAAAGTAGACATGAAACTATATAGAGAAAACAGGGGAACTAAGGAGAGACAGAAAGTAAAAAGTAGGGGATGTGAGGGAATATGTGCAACATAAAAATATAACTAGATGAAATGTCCTTATGTAATTTAGTACTATGTACAATGAATGTAAATTTATGAAAATTAAAAATAAAAAATGTGGGTGGTAGGAGGGCAGGCAGGCTGGCAGGACCTATGGCCAGACATGTTGATGTCCATGTTTTGGTGCTCTATCCTGCCACTGAGGGCCATGTCTGGGTCAATGGTCCTGATGCAGCTGGGAGCCATGATGATGTCCATGGCCCATCTAAGGTCATCCAGTTGTTGGCCATCTATACCACCTTCTGAAGCTATGTCATTATCCATCCGCTGTGGTGCCTCAGGGGACCATGCTGATGGGAATGGCCTGTGCAACCATTTGGGGGTCTTGTAGAGATATCTGTGGTCCATCTATGATCTGCGCTGCTACCTGATGCCATGTTGGTATCCATGTTGGTATCTGTGACCCATGCTGCCCCAGAGGCCAGGTGGAGGTCCTTGGAGTGTGTTGATGCTAGAGATCATACAGATGTTCTCGGTCCATGCTGTAGCCAGAAACCATGTAGAGGCCCAGAATCCATGCTCCTGCTATTTATGAAGGGCAAGGAAGCTAAATTTGTAGTGATACCAATGAGTGTGGACACACAGTTGAGAAGAAGGGATAGAAAAGACTTCTGTGACAATACCTACCCCCACCCCAACACCCCACCAAAAGGATAACAGCCTAAAAAGGAAGACATCAAAAAGAACTCTTAAAAATTGTGATACAGATGTTGAAGTGTAGCTCTCCACAACTGAGGACTTCAGGCTGGAGTACAGATGGAGAAGAACCATGGGAGTTTGACTGTACACTAGTGGGTACATGGACAACAGAAACTGGGCTTCTTTTTTCTTTTGTGTGTGTTTTTTTTTGTCTTTTTTTTCAGGGGTGGGTAGAGGTGGCAAGAGTGGGGAACAGACATGGGAGGTCTGGGAAGTAAGTGTGAAATAGTTAAAATAAAATGAGAAAATACCATAGATTTTGCAAAATTCTGCTACAAAAACAGCTTAATATGTTTTATTTATAATAGATACATGGTAATTGAGCATAGTTATAAGGTGTAGTATGATGTTTCAACAAATATACACATTGCCTAATGATCAGATCAAGATAATTAACATACCCATATCACAAACATTCATTTCTTCATTTGTAAAAATATTCAAACTCCTCTTATCTTGTCATCATTATCCAAGGCCAACCCTGATGAAAAGGCCTGATTACAGCAGGTATTCATTAATAATGGATAGTCCCACTTAGCTCCCTCTCACATTATCTGTCCTTGGACCACTACCATTCCTGACATACCATTTTGAAAATATCTCCTTTGACAAGTGAAAAAAATTATTTTCATTTGCTAAATATTGCTATTCTATTACTAAATAGCCCACTGTTATGAACTTCACGCTTCTCAAAGGCCATCTGTCTTTTTTTCTATTGTGGTATCATTGCATCTCTCTCTTCACCTATAATTTATCCTTTCACCAAAGGTACAGACTGTGCACAGTCTATTCCTATACAGCTCACTTTCCTGGCACTTTGTATCTTCAGCTTCTCCACCTGTGAATCCTATCTACAGTGGCTATAAAGCGCTTTCAACAGAATATGTTGTATGGGGCCAGCAAGATGACTCTTAGGAAAAGCACTTCCTACATAAGCCTGATGTCCTGAATGACCTGCATTTGATCCCTGGAAGCCACTTAAATATGAAAGAAAAGAGCTTACTGCACAAAAGTGTTCTCTGACCTTTACATGTACTCTATTATGTATGACATTATCCCCCACACAATAGCAATGAATAATTTGTTTAAAGAATGTGTTTTTTATTAACAATTATCGATCTTTCTTATAATTATTCCCTCAAAATACAGTATAACCAATGGTTTTGTGGAATTTACATTGTGTTAGGTATTATAAGTAACCTAGATATGGTCTAAGTAAACAAAATTATATGTATAGCTACAAATATTGGACATGCCATTTTGCGTAAAAGATTGGAACATCTGTGGGTTTTAGTATGTGCAGGGATATTCTGGGACTGAATCCCCTAAGATACCAAGGGAGTTTATCACATCTTTCTATACTTTGATATACTATACAGTAAAAATTATTTAGTGTCTCTAAATCCTTGCTGATTAATATGATTGCTGACTATTTTCACAAAACATTGCTGGAATGAATAGAACTACAGACAGCTTCATTTTTACTTCACTTGGAACAAAATTGTAAATTATGAATCCTGCCAATTGTCATTTCAAGACACACTTCTGACTCTCCTGGGCCTGTTTGAGGGGCTCTTAACAGTGTGATAAGGATCTATCACTGGTACATGAGCCGGCTTTCTGGATCTTATTACCTATTGTCGGACACCTTGCTCACCCTTGATGCATAGGGGAGGGGCTTCGTTGCTGTGGAAATCGCTATATGTAAATAAACACTGATTGGCCAATAGCCAGACAGGAAGTATAGGCGAGACTAACAGAGAAGAGAATTGAGGAAGGAGGAAGGACAGAGGAGACTGCCTGGAGCCACCGCCAGGACAAGGAAAATGTAAAGTACCGGTAAGCCACGAGCCACGTGACAAAGTATAGATTAATAAAAATGGGTTAAATATAAGAGTAAGAGCTAGACAATGATAGGCCTGAGCTAATGGCCAAGCAGTTTAAATAATGTAAGCGTCTATGTGTTTATTTTATAAGTGGGCTCCAGGACTGGCGGGACTTGTGGGACCCGGAGAGAAAAGCTCTCCAGCTACACTTGGTCCTGCCTCAACCAAATGTACCTGGCTTTCCAATACAGGAAAAGGCTCCCTCCATGGGAGAATTTACCCTTTTGGAGGAGGGGAGGAAGGGTGTGTCCAGATGGGGTAGGTAGGGGGGAATGGGAGGAAGAATGAGAAAGGAATCTGTGGTTGGTATGTAAAATTAATAAATTTTTTAATAAAAAAGAAATTGTCAACAATTTCTGCTGATCCATTGAAGTGTAGCCTAACATAGACATTGTAAAGACAGCCACCACTTCTGTTATTGTGTTACCACTATCCCCAGTATTCTGAAAATGTAGCCACACTTAAATTTCTCCCAAAAAGTGGACTTTCTCTTCTCTTTATTTCCCATTTACACAAAAGGAACCACTCAAACTTAAACATACTGTTCTGTGTGGTGGTATTGTGTTCCCCAAAATATTGTGCATGCTAAATAAACTTATCTGGGGTCAGAGAACAGGACAGCCACAATATTAAACATGAGGATAGGCAGTGGTAGCACACACCTTTAATCCTAGCATTCCAGAGACAGAAATCCCTCTAGATCTCTGTGAGTTCAAGGCCACATTGGAAATGGCCAGGCATGGTGACACACACCTTTAATCTCAGAAAGCAAGCCTTTAATCCCAGGGAGTGGTGGTAGAAAGCAGAAAGGTATATAAGGCGTGAGGACCAGAAACTAGAAGCATTTGGCCTGGTTAAGCATTTGGCCTGGTTAAGCATTCAGGCTTTTGAGCACCAGTTCAGCTGAGACCCATTCTGGATGAGGACTCAGAGGCCTCCAGTCTGAGGAAACAAGACCAGCTGAGGATCCGGCGAGGTGAGGTAACTGTGGTTTATTCTGTCTCTCTGACCTTCCAGTGTTCACCCCAATACTTGGCTTCGGATTTGTTTTATTAATAAGAACTTTTAAGATTCCTGTTACAGTTCTGATCATCTTCACTCAGAGGTAGAGCTTGAAAACTCACAGGCACACATAGCTATTCCTTTTTTTTTATTGATGCACAGATTTTTGTTTCTGTTCACCTACTAAATGATATCCACTAACTATTAAATAACTGTTTCTCATGCAGGATATAGACTTCACCTTAGTAGATGACCCATACTCTATGCTTTCTTGTAGTGCTAGCTGAAACACAGTGCTTTGTACACTGAGTTGCAGACAGTAGGCAGCCTCTCCTATGAGGTAGTTGGAAGGTATCTTGTAGTTGTATTTGCTCTGCCCATGACCTTGGGCTATAGGGCCCAAAGGAGGTGGTGCTTCTTGCCATTGTACATGACCTCTTAAAAGGAAAGGGAGAAGGGTCACAAGCCCCTTCTCTAAGCTGCCTGCTTCCTGGTGTGATCAAACTGCCAGGTAGATTCTTTCCCTGTCAGATCAGAGGACAACTTCAGCTGTCTACTCCATTCTGTAGTTTACCCTAATAAATTTCACTGATACTCCTTAAGAAGACTCTCGTGGATTTATTGCATTATATGGTGCCCAACATGGGGCTCAAATCCACAACCCTGGGATTAAGAGTCTCATGATCTACCGACTGAGCTAGCTGGCCAGTTTACTTCAAAGATGTGTTGACCTCAGAGTGGAAACCAGGACACATCCTATGTTGGGGAAGGAGTTTTGCTTTTGTTTCTGCAAGAGAAGAAATGCTATGGATACCAACAAAATTAATAAAAATTCACTTCCAACAGGAGAAATCCCTTGATGAGGAAAAGTAGTAGCTCATCCACCTGGCAGTTTGATCACACCAGGCTGCAGGCAGCAGGGACAAGGAGCTTGTGACCCTTCTCCCTTTCCTTTTAAGAGGTCAAGTACAATGGCAAGAAGCACCACCTGCTTTGGGCCCTATAACTTAAGGTTATGGGTGGAACAAATACCACTATAGTATGTTGAAGATCTGACTAGCTATTTGGATTGTATTCTGCTCAAAGTATTTGATTTTTCTTTGGCTTGAAGAAACTAAGATGTAGAGTATGTTTTTTTTTTTTTCTAGAAAACACAGAAAAAAATGATAAGGAGCAAACTAATAAGAATGGTATCAGATAAATGAGGTAAGAAATAAAAAATATTAAAAAGGGGCTGAGAAAGAAATCAGAGAAACATCACCCTTTACAATAGCCACAAATAATATAACATACCTTGGGGTAACTCTAACTAAGCAAGTGAAAGACCTGTATGATAAAAACTTTAAGTCTCTGAAGAAAGAAATTGAAGAAGATATCAGAAAATGGAAAGATCTCCCATGCTCATAGATAGGTAGAATCAACATAGTAAAAATGGCAATCTTACCAAAAGCAATATACAAATTCAATGCAATCCCCATCAAAATCCCAACACAATTCTTCACAGACTTGGAAAAAACAATACTTAACTTTATAAGGAAAAGCAAAAAACCTAAGATAGCTAAAAGAATGCTGTATAATAAAGCAACCTTTGGAGGCATCATGATCCCTGACCTCAAGCTCTACTATAGAGCTATAGTAATAAAAACAGCTTGGTACTGGCATAAAAATCGACATGTGGACCAATGGAATCAAATTGAAGACCCTGATATTAATCCACACACCCATGAACATATTATTTTTGACAAAGAAGCCAAAACTGTACCATGTAAAAATGAAAGCATCTTCATCAAATGGTGCTGGCATAACTGGATGTCAACATGCAGAAGATTGCAAATAGATCCATATCTGTTGCCATGCACAAAACTCACTTCCAAGTGGATCAAAGACCTCAACAAAAATCCAGTTACAGTGAACTTGATAGAAGAGAAAGTAGGAAGTAGTCTGGAATGAATTGGCACAGGAGACTACTTCCTAAATATAACACCAGTAGCACAGACATTGAGAGCGACAATTAATAAATGGGACCTCCTGAAACTGAGAAGCTTTTGTAGAGCAAAGGACATGGTCAATAAGACCAAACTACAGCCTACAGAACTGGAAAAGATTTTCACCAACCCCACATCTGACAGAGGGCTGATCTCCAAGATGAATAAAGAACTCAAAAAGCTAGACATCAAAATACTGAACAATCCAATTAAAAAATGGGCTACAGAGCTTAACAGAGAATTCTCAACAGAAGAATCTCAAATGGCTGAAAGGCATTTAAGGAATTGCTCAACATCCTTAGTCATCAAGTAAATGCAAATCAAAATGACTCTGAGATACCATCTAACACATGTCAGAATGACTAAGATCAAAAACACTGAAGACAGCTTATGTTAGAGAGTATGTGGAGTACGGGGAACACTCCTCCACTGTTGGTGGGAATGCAAACTTGTACAACCACTCTGGAAATCAGTATGGCGGTTTCTCAGAATATTGGGAATAAGTCTTCCTCAGGACCCAGTTATACCACTCTTGGGCATATACCCAAGGAATGCTCAATCTTACCACAAGGATACATGCTCAACTATGTTCATATCAGCATTATTTGTAATAGCCAGAACCTGGAAACAACCTAGATGCCCCTCATCTGAAGAATGGATAGGGAAAATGTGGCACATATACACAATGGAGTACTACTCAGCAGTAAAAAACAATGATATCATGAAATTTGCAGGCAAATGGATGGATCTAGAAAATGTCATCTTGAGTGAGGTAACCCAGACTCAGAAGGACAAACATAGTATGTACTCACTCATAATTGGCACTAAATGTGAGGGAAGGGATGGCCATACTGCAACCCACAACTCTAGAGAGGCTAGCTAACAGGGAAAGACCCTAGGAGGGACACATGGATGACCCTGTTAAGGAGAAGTGGATGAGATCTACACGAGTGGACTGGGTGTGGGGGGTGGCAGAGGGCGAGGAGTGGGGGATGAGTACAAAGGGAAATGGGAGGGTCAAGCTGGAACAGGGACAGAGTGTGAGGGCAGGGAGGAAGATACCATGATAGATGAGGACATCATGGGAATAGGAAAAGGCAGGGTGCTGGGGAGGCTCTCAGGAATCCACAAGGTTGGATTCCCACCTTGGTCTGCTGGCAGTGGTCCAGAAGGTGCCTGGACAGGTCTACTCTGGTGACCGGCCTAGCAAATACCCTAACTATCATCATAGAGTCTTTGTCCAGTGACAGATGGAGGCAGATACAGAGATCCACACCCAGGCATCAGGCTGAGTTCTGGCAATCCAATTGATGAGAGAAAGGAGAGATACTGCAGGCGAGGGATGTCGAGATCACGATGGAAGGATGTGCAGAGATGACTGGCCACACTAGTGGAAGCCCATGAACTGTGGACTGGTGACTGTGGAGCCCTCATGGGACTGGACTAGGCCCTCTGGATACAGAAGATGGTTGTTTGGCTTGAACTGTTTGGGGGGCACCCAGGCAGGGGGATCAGGATCTGTCCCTGGTCTATGGGCAGGCTTCTGGAACCTGGTGCCTGTGGTGTGACACATTGCACAGCCTTGGTGCAGTAGGAAGGGCCTTGGACCTGCCTAGGCTCAGTGTGCTGGGCTCTGCTGACTCCCCATGGGAGACCTCAATTTGGGGGATGTGGGGATGCGGGGTGGCTTGGGAAAAAGGGCTGGGAGTAGGAGGAGGGAGGAAAGGGGATCTGTGGATAGTATGTGGAGTGAGTAGAAAATTTCTTTATAGAAAGAAAGAGAGAGAGAGAGAAAGAAAGAGTGAAAGAGAGAGAAAGAAAGAAAGAAAGAGAGAGAGAG